>BGPT01003313.1:15772-31327 GCA_003297045.1 Symbiodinium sp. clade C Y103 | reverse complement strand
CTTGCTCAGGCAATTGAATTTTGAAGGCGGAGTCCTGTAAAAACGCAATGATGGTGATTTGCGACCGAATCCGGGTAAAGGAATTTAGAGAAGACCCCATATCTTGCCAATAGAACTCTTGTAGAGATCTTGCAAAGAGACCTTGCCAGGACACCTCTTGTGGAGATCTTGTACAGAGACATGGTGAAGAGGGCAGAGATCTTTTTCTCATCATCCTCATCATCATCTTCCGCAGCATTGTCGTCCTCATCATCCTCATCATCCTCACCATCATCCTCACCATCATTATCACCATCCTCAACATTATCATACCTTATCCTCACGCCCCCACACTGTTTGGGGTCTCTTGCCGGGATAATATTTTCTAAGAATGCTTTTGTGTTTTTGGTGGGGCTTTGACATTTGGCGAGTATTTGATGAGTAATGCATGTATCTAGCAGCCGCCATGACGACTGTGCTTCAGAGTCCTTTCAGGCCTTTCTTTCAAATTGCATCATCCGGCACAACTCTCTTGAACAGGGCTCAGCCGGGTGTCAAGTTTTGTCAACCTGCTCACTTTTTGCGCCTCTAGCTTCGCAGCAGCTTATCAGCAGCTTCTCAGCCGTGCAGCTACACCTAGTGACAGCATGCCGACAACATGTGACAACACGAAGATTCTGCCACTGCCTCCGCAGTTTTATGATGGCATCCCATGGTTTTCCTTGGTGTCACTTGACCCTGAGCGCTTAGGCTGGGAGAAAAACATGGAAAACAGTCGCTCGTGAAGCCTCCACTGCCCAAAGGCTGCTCTCAGTGCATGGGCAGGGTGTGAGCCGCTGCACGCGCAGTTGCCAGACAGTTGCCATATGCTGCCCCTTTTTGCAACATGCTGCCATATGCTGCCATGAAAATGGTTGAGTGATGTTGAGTGATGTTGAGTGAGTTGAGTGATGTTGCGACTTGCATCGATTTGCTAGGTGAAGCAGAAAGCCAGGCCTTCCATCTCGGTTGTCGGTTGTCGTTTCCTATCATTGCTTCGTGTTTCAGACGACCCATGGTATTCATACATGGATGCAAGTCCCGCAATTGCCAAAATTCAGAATATTTCAGGCATAATATATACTGCATAATGGACAACCATGTCAAGGAAAGATAAAGAAAGTGTACACACATTAAAATGTTTTGCGATGTTCACGTCGCATGTGAACAACTTGCAACGTGAAACTTGGCAAAACATGCGCATGGTTGGCTCTCTTGATCTCAGCTTTCAGCAGAGCAAAAACATGATTCCAAGATACTGCAAACATCTTTCGACTCCTGCTCTGTACAAGAAGAAACAGCATTATCCAACATGCGCAGCCGAAAGAAGACTTGCTTCCACATTGAACTTTCTTGATTTCGGAAATCAGATGTGCCAACACACTGCGGGCCGGGTTTGAAAAACACTGCTCTTCCTAACACGTGTCAGTTTCAAACAAAAACAATAGTGCCGGCTACCGTACATCCGCCACAGAGTTTGGCCATAGTATATAATATAGACTCGTTGCCAGCCATGGCAGCATATAAAAGAAGCTATTTGCTCATGTTTTATTCCATGTTTATCCCATTTGCATCAATCTTCGAACTGTAGCATCCTGCAAATTGCACGAACAGATATTGTATCTGTAATATCAATGCATCTCTCTCGTTTCAATGGCATAGCGAAACTAGAGGAAGCGGACGAAGATCCCAGAGGACTTAAAGGCCTAGGATTGATTTGGGACCCTTCTTCACTCAAGCGAAAGGCCGGCTACAGTATCAATTCCAGCGTATGCATTCAAAAAGACAGGCATTTTCCCTCTGCGACCAAGGTGAAGTATAGGTATCGAGAATGCCAAATACCGTCAAATACCCACATCCCCCCATGTTAAAAATGAAATCCGGAGGTGGGGAGACGTATGACATTTCAGTTTTAGTTTATTTATGTTTATTTCAATTCGGTATTTTTGTTCTCAACAGATTGCCACTCAGAATCAAGTTTGAGATGCTTCGAGTATTTGGGCACAAGGAGCGAATTGGGACTAGACCAAATGAATTTTGAGATGATGCCTGGTGCCCACATGCCTTCCCGCAAGTCCAACTCGCGCTTGGCTCCGGCTAGTTGAGTTCCACATCAGTTGGGGTGGTTGAAAGTGCTTGCTTGACCAGCAGCTTAGTGACCCCCCAAACGACGAAACTTGTGGACATGTCCGGAATATTTCTACATTGTTCAATTGTTCAACTATGTTCTGATACCTTTGGCTGAAAAGAATAATTATGAATATATATATATATATATGAGTATATGCGGTTTTGACCCCCCCAACCATTCCAATACAGGGTGGATATACCAAGTGAAGATGAAGATGTAATGAACCGAGACATTAAGCATATTGCCTCGTTTTCGCAATTAGATCCAAAACCGAACCACAAAAGCCAAAAAAAAACAGACCAGATTGTATATACCCACATTGAATCCATGAATTACCCAGTATTTTCACATTGATATGGGACCGCAGTACTAGGGGGAATTGCAATCCAGCCTACTTGTATGGTACATTTGCAAGGCAGTGTTTGCAACTTGGCTACTCCTGGCCCTGGGTGCTACATTTGTCGCTGGGTTCTCAAACTCAAATCAGAGCATTACAGGATTGGCTGAAACTCACTTGATCGCTTCAGTGAATGAGTGCTCAGTTGCAGCCAGTTGTTCTCGCGGCTATTCGTGGCATTTCGTGGCTACTTTCTTTTAAAGTCTGTGGAAGACTGTTAAAGTACGTTTATGTATGTTGAAGTTGTATAGAGTCGCGTGATTCTCCGAGTCTGCCCAGGGTATGTTTGTGTGCCTCTTCATGCAGAGTTTTGTTGTCCCTCGCGCGGTAGCAACCTCAGATGAAGGATGTTGGAGGGCCGCATGGAAGGTGGATGTTGAATGAAGGATTTGAAGGATTCATGGAAGAGACATCAGCCGGGTGTGAAGTCGTTGGAGCCTGTTCGATGTAAGTAGTGTGAGGCAAATTTAAATCACCCCTGTCATCACTCTTTTATGTATATATATATATATAATTATATAAATATATAATTATGTTGTATATATATATATATGTATTATGATGTATTTACATTAGCACTTTGCCAGAGGGTGGGCAAAGGGCTGTGGCGGTGTGACCAGGGTGTCACCACACGAAACATCACGAAACTGTGGTAGGTGGCAAGACGGGCTCCTTCGGCAGTGGATTACGAACGTATTCCAGGCTTGCAAGTCTCCCGTGCGGAGGACTGGCTTTGTGTGTGAATGCCTTGAGGTTGGGACATATTATGTGACAAATATTTGACCTCTTGAATCATTTTGAATCGCTGATGCAGAAATATGCAGAATCAATTGGGTCAATTTATGACAAGTTTCATAGCGCTGCCAAATTTTGCTCAAGTCTGGTGTGTACTGCAACATACTGAAGCAAAATAGAGCTGCTTCGAGACTGATGGAGACAGATCGACGACACACATTTGCAGAAGCTAGAGCATGTTCGGAGTCTGGAGCATTTTAGGTATTAAGAAGACTCAGATTGTCACATCTTGTAAATTAGAGCATATTATATAACGTTATATAACTTATATAACCAAGGGCTTTAGCGATGGGATGCGCTCGGAAAATCTCGGAACCCAGGATGAGGTGTGTCCGAAACTTGGTGCTTGCAGCTCTTCTGATTAGCTCTGGCAGCTTGAACTTCCTGGCGCGTCAAATTGTGACTGAACATGTCAGAATGCCGCGTGGCAGAGCAGCATCAAGCAGTGCTTCAACTTCAAAAAGTTCAAAAAGTTCAAATCACGTTTCATTCGGAGTCATTGCTTTGGTGTCTGTCTCACCAGTGAGTGCACAAGCACAAAGTGATCAAAGTGACGACTTTCAGCTGGATCCGACTTTAATATTTTCGGTGGTGCTGGTTTTTGGAACCATAGCTGCTGGCCTTTCGTGGGTTGCTGGACTAAAACCGAAGAAGTTTCAGGATGGCCAGCCACGGTCCACTTCCTTATACCGTGTCTTCCAGGCCAGGATGAGAGCTGGTGAATTTGCAGCACTCGCTGAAGAGAAAGCTGCACCTGGCGGATCTGAACCTGAGAATCCTGAGGATGCAGAGTTGGATGCGTTTGTTGATGCCTATGTGGACGCTCTTGAAGATGAGGAATCAGAGCAAACTGACTCAGGCAAGATCGAGAAAGATGGCAAAAAGAAACCATCAAAACCGTTTGAGAAAAGGGAGAGTCTTTCATAGTCGTTCTTATGAAGCATGACTCAGAGTTGCATTGCATGTATCAGACAGAATCAGCATGACCTTTGTCAGAACAATGTTGCAATCTTTGACTCTGTGAGACTCTGCAGCAGAAGTTGTCGACATGAAGAGATGTAAATGTAACTATGTCAATTTTTGACCAATACAAGCTGACTTTACGGATGGTCATCGATTTTAATTTGGTCATCGATTTCAATTCCATAGGTGTGTTGCGGCTGGACGTAATATGTCTGGCAGAATGGTTTATGACAGTCAACGCGCGCACTTGAGTCTGAGAAAAGTTGGCTATCCGGGTGTTTGCAGAGGGGATGTCATAGTTTTTGGGGCGGCACATCGCAATGTCATAATTTCTTTCATAGTATTTTTCATAGTACTGTTCGATCGTGTTCGATCTGGGTTTTACAAGGCTTCAAGATGAATTGAACTTGCGACTGGACAAGCAGACAAACAAAGCGTCTGTCAAAGCGTCAAAGCCTGCTGACCTGCAGCACAATAGAGTAGTTCCTTAAAGCCTTATAGTCTGGTTCCTTAAAGCCTTATAGTCTGATTCTATCTATAGTTTAAAGATATTGAAACATATTTAAAGGATTTGAAATAAAGATGATGTTTGAACGTTTTTGAAATGCATGCATAAACAAAATTAAACAAAATTAAGGTCAAGGCGAGGCTATGGTGTTCGGCCTGAAAATGACACCACAACCCCCTACTGTATATTTGTACCAATTTTGTACCTCAAGAAACACGTGAGAATCATGCTACAGTAGTGGGGCAATCGGGAGTGGATGGTTCAAATCCATTGAAGTAAAATACAAGATAACATAGCATAGCATAACATAACATAACATAAAACACAATACAATATGAATCAGTATACAATATCATAGAATACAGTATAATATAGTATAACGTAAAATGATAATATAAAATCATACAGTATGATCTGATACAATACAATAAAGTACAATGCAATACAATACAACACAATCATGATATACGCGGATATAAATATGTTTGAGTGCATCTGTATACGTAAACGTGTACGTACATGTATAAGGACGACGTGTGTATCTATATAATGTCCACACATTATGCAGCTAACTATGTGCAATATATCATTACTGTACATCATATTGTAGATGTATGCGTTTAGAGTAATCCAATAAATATATATATATATATACATTTAGAATCCCAACAGAATAGATTTGTATTTTCCCTGTGTCAGGACAGCGATGACTTGGGTTTCAGCCCCCAGGCAGGTTTATGAATTCCGATGTTGCATAGAGTACTGAATTCTGGTCGAAGTTCTCAATGAGGGAGTTCGTACTGATTTCCCGTATGATTTCCTGAGGCATGAAGCCAGAGCAAGTGAGTTGCGGGAAAGCCAAAAAAAATTGTTTCCGGAAGCTTTTTTTCTACAGCATAACTCAGTGACTCCGTAATCAGCATTCATTCACAAGGACATTGAATTTGTTCAAAAAAGATACGCTCTATACACTGTGAGTTCAAACTAACATAAACTAACTAATTAGTTATTTCCCAGGGCATGATTCCATTGGCTGTATTTGACAACTTTTTGGTCAGGATGCATCTGTCACATGTTGCAATGTGATGCAAGGTGTACTCTGCTATTATAGCTTCTTGTGTACAACTTGCCAATCGCTTGAAGCCTTTCTGCATGCGTAATTACCCAAGTAGATTAAGCAGGAACGGCTAGAAGTTGAATGTTGTGAATTGTTATATATATATATATACATATGTATATATATTAGAAATCCCCACGCTAAGACTCCTTGTTTGGTTCCTCCTGAGCCGCAAGTGTCTGTCGAGACGCATCAAAGTGACCTGAAGGCGGATGACTGGACGGTGCTGCTTTTAAACTCCCAATAAATTAAATAGATCGAAGATGCAGAAATTTCATTCTGCTGGCTTGCATCAATGGGAGAAAGCACTGCACTTCGTCTTATACAGTCACTATGCACAACCTTCATTTGAATTTGCGAACAATGGTCGTGCCGGGAAAAGTGGCACCGGAAGACTTTCCAAGATCATGCTTCACATCATACTGAATCGCCTTGAGATACTTTGCCAAATCCTCCACGCGAGGACCCATGCCAGTCTCATGCTGGATCACCCAAGTCAGATATCCCTTCTGATTTGAATCCAGAGTCAGCTCTTCATAGCTCTTCTTCAAACTGACCACGGAGGGAAGCTCACAAATAGTCTTTCCCCATTCCTCAACGGACTCAATTCCGGGGGGCAACTTCAGCTTGCCCTGACTTGGCTTCATCGGCAATTGATCAGCCGATGAACGAGGCTCTGGAGACGGCAAAGTCGGCACAGCCCAGCCACTGCCATCACACTCAGTCTCAGACCACAGCTCTTCCTCGAAATCACGATGCCTTTTGCTGGCATCTGTCATGGCACCGAGAGTGGGCTCCAGCGCAGGCCGCACACCATCCTCTGATTGGATGCCATATTGATTCAAACGAGCCATAAGCTGCTTCATCATCTGAAACTCTTCAGCACTAATTGGCTTCTGAGACATGATGACACACGAAAAAGGCGGGGCAAGGTGAAGACTAACAAGATCGGAAAATCACGTCAGTGGACCACGATGGCACTTGCTTTGAGCCTGGTCTGATTGGCCCAAAAGAAAACTGAAAACATGGATTCGACTTGAATTGAGGCTCAATGATATTTCTACCTGCTTCGTCCCAACGACAACAGGCATGGCTGACTATGAGATGTGCGAAAGCAAAACTAGTTTATCCCTATTAAACTATCATCTCACACAACTTAAACACTCAAGCTGACACTCCTAGTGCATTGCAAAGGCAGATGACTAGGCACCCTTTGCGGACTCTTGAGAGACATCTTTGGCAAGTTGATTTCTGTTGTTCTGAGCTCGCTCTTTAGCACGTTGTTGGCGCAAAATCTTCTCTTCCTTTTTCCGCTCCAGAACTGTTTGCTCATCTGCCAGTTGATATCTACCTTGACGGATAACGGAACGGAGAAGGTCCAGTGGCTCTCCTTTGTCTTTCGTAAGTGCATCAGCTACCATATGACCTGTGGGGCACCATCTTGGTTCCAGTTTGCATCGTTGAATGGATTGACGAATGATGGCGATGTCAATGGCAGTACGTTTATCATCCAAAGTTCCCCCATTTCCAATTGTATTCAAATGGTCGTAGAGAGAACGGCAGTCACTGACTCCTGTGGGTTTCCTACGCTTCAGCACTTCTGAGACATCAGAGAGACTGAATGGCCCATCTAAACCTTCGGCCAAAACCAGCAAAGTCCACTCAGCAATGCTGGAAGCCACTGCAAAACTTTGAGCTTCACCGCTTAAAGTTGAGGACACTACTCTTGGCAAACGGTATGATCGCCAACTCATGCAATGGATTGGAACATCCTCACCAGCAGAAAAACTCTTGGGAGCAAAAGCCATGAGCCAACCACCTTGAGTATGCAGGGATTGAGTATTGGCAAATGCAGCATCAGACCAAAACACAACAGAGAGTTCTTCAGGAGCTATGTATGGGACCGTGATCTTAAGATCAGCTTGTTGCCTAGCTCGTCTCACTGCTTGGTTGGCTTGCAGCAAATCCTGTACAGTCGGCACGGGAAAGGACTGTTGCGACAGTGAAGTCTGCACTGCTAAATCTGGCCGAGACTGTGAACTCAACCATCCCAGGGCTCCATTCACTGCCCTGAGAGCAGCCACTTCTCGCTCCGAAGCTGGGAGCCAGTACTTCTTGGCACGTTCTCTGGAAACAGGAATTGGTTTGATGCTGAGAGCATATTCCTTTTGATGATAGCTGATCTCTTTTGTCACTGGGTCTTGAACATATTGAGTGCCTAAGAACTCACCGGATCCGGTGCGCCATTTGCGAAAAGGAAAACGTTGCTTCAATTGTGCAATGGCATGGTCATATGCTGCACCTGAACCTCCGGTGATCGTATCATCAACATGAGCGCCCAACACACCTTGCAAATCACCTTCAGGACCATAACACCAGTACAAACAGCTGTCAAACTTGGATCGAACAAAGCCAGAATGAACAGTGACTTCATCAAATTCTTTGTACCAATTTGCTGGTGCATCGTTAGCCCCGTAGATGTTTCCAAGAACTTGAACCAAGGATCCGGGTTTGATTCCGGGGACTCCTCCAGGCGGCAATTCCGCATAAACGGGATTCTGCAGAGCTTGTTCTCTCACATTGGCCTCCAAAAAGGCACCTTTGATGTCTCCTAGACCTAAAGTCCATTTGTGACTTACTATCAGCTGTAGAATCAAACTTCTACTGAGTTGAGACAAAGTGGGAGAGTGACATCGTCCTGCAAGCACCTTCTGAATCAGATCTGGATCATGGTGACCACGCAAACACCACCTAGACTTAACCCGAACCGTATCGTCCTCATGCTTCTCGGTGATGACAAAACGGCTTGACATGATCCTGTCTGGTTTGTGCTTACGGATGAACGCTGCTTCATGCAGAGGCAGAACTGTGATTGCTTGCTTCTCATCCTCAAGAGTGTTCCATTCCAACAACTTAGAATCATCAATCTTAGCCTGAAGATCGGGTGGATTGTTGGAGTGATGCAACTCCTTTTGCATTTTCTTTTTGAGAAACGTGGCAAGCAACACTTCCACTGCTGCATCGGGTTGATCTGAAATGCACTGTGCCAGTAAACAATCATCAGCATTTTCAACCCGGGAACTCTTATGTGGTGGACCTACACTTGGCTCACGAGATGGCGGCCTCTTATGGGCTTCACTACGCTCTTCGCTCATTTCAGCCACTGCATCTCTCAGATCTTCCGGCTGAGTCTGGGTCGGCCTGAAAACAAAAGTATCCGGACCTTTTGGTTGTCTCAGTCGAATGGGTCCATATGATGAAGAGTTGGAGGGAGCACTGGATGCATTTGGATTACTGACAGGATATGGTTCCGGCATGACCTGAGTGACAGTACCTGGCACGGTATCTACGGCAGGGCTATCTATCGAATTTTCTGCAATGGCAGGCAACGCAGACGGTGTCGATGACGGAACTGCTTGGGTCGCCGCCGGTGTCGCGGCCTTTGCCGTAGACTTGATCCAGAGACGGGATTCGCCCGTCCAAGGCTCATCTTGTACTTTCTTGAATCTATGCTCAGGCATTGTCCAAGGAAAATCCACCCATTCATCCTTCTCAACTTGACAGTTGTTCAACACACAGGTGAGTCTCCAGTTATCCAACTCAAAATTGGCTAACACAGGGTCATTGGGATCAGGCATGAATGTGTGAGTGCGAGGTTCAACATGAACTCGTCGGAGAATGTCTCCTTGTTGAATCCAATGGTCCTTATCCTTTGAACAGGCCCGATTTTGTGCATCTACTAGTGCAGGTGGTGCATCTTGGTTGGTGAGGTCAGTGAACTGATGTCCCAAAAGATTTTGTCCTTTGTCGATCAAGTCGGTCAAACCAAGCAATTCACAACCGTCAGTCTGGGCAGCAAGATGCTCTTCAGTGGAAGCATGACGCAAGTGTTCTGGGGCAACCTTGAACATATTTTTCCTGTGAAACACCAGAAAATTACGTCCTACTCTCCCCATGACAATTGCAGTGCCCCACCATCGACCTCCAACTAGGCGCACTCCACGCTGATACTTCTGTGATCTCCAATAGCAGACGAGATCACCGGCCAGAAATTCTCTCTCAGCTCTGGGTCTGGCGTTCATTGCAACTCTCAGTGTTTTGTCATCTTGAGACATGACTACTGCGACCCTAGCTGATTCTCGGATAGCACGTGCTCTGGCAAGTGTATCATCATGCAAAGGAGATGATGCCGCTATGGGACATGGCCAATCCTGGAGCAAATCTGCAGGAACTCTGGGGTTTCGACCAAAAACCAACTGGCATGGACTCAGACCCTTATTATTAATGAGTTCATTCTTACTGTTTGCAGTTTGGATGACACAGGCTTCAAACTCTTGTTGTGACTGCGGTTGTACCTGATCCAACACTTTCTGCAAAATGATCTCAAAAAGGTGTCCGTGCTTCTCAACTTTGCCCAGCTGATTATGCGCTTCTGCCGCAATGGTCAACACTCTTGTGCCAGATTGTTCCAAAAAGGCCACCAAGGCATCCGCAGTATTCGTTCGTCCGGGGTCCATCAGGACTTCAACTGGTGGACCGGCCCATCTTACCCAGCCGTCGACAAATAGTTTCTGCAAAATCTCAGACGTCTCAACCTGGTAGAACGGAAGCATGACTTGAAAACTAGAGGCATAATCAACCAAGTTCAGGCATTTGATTCTTTGCCCTACCTTCCAACCTGGGAGAATTTTCACATCCATTCCTACCTTATGGTTGAAGTCCAAGCACATGCTGGGCGATGCTGGCAGGCATGGTGTCGGACGCTGACGTTGAATGCACACAGAGCATCGCTTCTCAAAGTCTCTTGCCAACTGGATGGCTTGGTCAGTGGCACCTGCATTACGGAGAATCCTAATGAGGTCTTTATCAGAGGGATGGCCCAAATTATTATGCAGTTTGGTGAGAGATTGCAAAACGGCTGAATCCGGATGCTCTGGGTGCTTTGCGGCTGCTAGCACTTCGGCCACTAGGATCTCAGTCGGTTGCTGATGATCTTCACACGAGCAACTGCATTCAGTCTCACATTCAGGCGTCTCCTGAAGACAAGAAAAAGAGCACAAATGACATGCTGAGTGAACACAACTAAGCCATGTTTTGCAGAACTGTTTAGTGTATCTAGCGGATCTGCTACTGATGTTTTCACCATCTGACCCTTTACCGGCTACTACAGTGTGATGATGGTGTCCTGGGCATGTGAGGGCAAGGCCCTGCATGTCGTGGTGCGAAACCATCAGAGCAGTGGGCTTGAGGATCGGAGTGCCATCGGGATCAGTCAGACCATAGGCACACATGTCAGCTCGGCACTTGAACATGTTCCTAGTTACCTTCATCAACGGCTCGTACTTCCACATGTCAGAGCTCCATGGATGTTCGATGAGAACACGACCACCTCTCTTGACCTGATTCTTGATCTCCTGTACACAGAAATCTACCTGCTTTCGAGCATACTGACGGTTCCTAAGCTGCTGTTCCATGCTCAGGTGTTTCTGATTGAGTCGATACCAGCCTCCCCAGTGCTTGCATTCCGGACAAATCACAAGAAGATCCGGTTTGGCTTCCTCCAGCTCGGCGCTCACTTGGTGTTGTACGGAAGGCTTTGTAAGATCCCACCCTTGTTGAATATCATAGGACAAACCAGTCTTGCCTAACTCTTCAGCTACCGCAGTAAAACGTGGAGGAGAAAAGAATTCAGCCACCAAACATTGTCCTGATGACTTGGTCCACGCTTTCTGTTGAGCCAGCAAAACTCGGGCTTCTCGCTTGGTGAGACCCTGCACACGTTCCTGGGGGGACAAACACTCTGTCACCGTTTCAGCAGCTAGTGTCTCCTGGGGCATGGAAAAGTCCAACATGTTGACGACAATTTGACCAGACTCGTTATACTTCATGGGTTGTGGTGCGGATCCCAACAAAGAAATAGTTTCACGATCAAAATCCAGAACAGTATGCAAACTCTTCATGGTGGCTCTGCTGAGCAACAGCGGCGTGTTGCCCTCGATGATGGCAGCTTCAATTGAGCCACGTCGTCCACACAGACTCACTGGCATGATCACTACACTTTTCGACCATTCTTCACTGCCATTTCCAAATTTGAACAAGTTATTCTCATTCTCGGTCTCAGGAATTGGCAACTTCATTTGATGAAACAGTCGCATGAAATCCGCTAAAGTTTGCTTTCCGATCAAAGTCTTGCTACATCCAGAGTCCACTATGCCAAACCCCGGTGAAGACACTAACATCACCTCACTTGAGCTGCTCACTGCCTCAGAAGAAGCTGAGTGACATACCATCGCGGCCACATGCTTCTCTGCTGTGGAACTGGTTCTTGAGGAAGAAGACTTCGGAGCTGTGCAGTCTTTCGACCAATGCCCGACCTTACCACAGTTCCAGCACTTGGACTTTTTCCGCAGATCTGAGGCCTCACGTGAAAACTGCTTTTTGACCGTCAGCGCCTGAGAAAACTTTCGATTTCGCTGCAATCGAGCGATTTCACTACGCTTTTCCTTCCATGTTGCAGCAAGAATCTCAGCTACTTCCACCTCCTCAAAGGGTTCGGAGGGTGCAGTGGTTTCCTCCTTAACCCCATGATCAGCCAAAAACGCCTCAACCTCGAAGACTATGGCATCACTAGGGTCAGGGCCTGGCACATCCTGACCAGGTTCTGAGTCCACCGGCTCCTCCTCCACCATGTAGGCTGCAGAGTTGCGCACTTTTGCTGTCTTGGCTGGGGCCTTGAAGTCAGGAAAACAAGACCTCATGGCAGCCATGACTACATCTAATCTCAAATCACCCTGGGTCTTTGCAGTGACAATTGCCCTCTGGTCCTCCGTCAAGCCAGAGGAATGCAAACAGATCCATCCCCTTGCCTCTGTGGGAAAATCCACACTGACCTTCCTCTTGCACTTAGAGAACACCTCCTGCACTCTCGAAGTCCAAGCAACCATTGTCTCGCCCTCGGTAGAGGTGATCTGAAAAACCTCTCGAAGGCACTCCATCATCCAGTCATGCTTCTGCTTATCGGGGAAGCGCTCATCCAGCACAGACCAGATATGTCGGTCGCCCTTCTCTTCAGTGAGCATCTCCAAAGAGACATGTTCTACAGATTCCAGTGCTACTCCATCTAAGAGGCAGTACACAAAGGGACCCCGCTGCTTGTCACTAAGATCTTTCGCCGCGGCCATTTTGGCCTCCACCCACAGTCGCCATTTCCTGTACTCCTTCCCATCGAGACTCTCCCCACTGAAGCGTTTCCATTGGGTGCTATCTCGGGATTCAGAAGCCATGGCTATCTATGGGCACGGTGCTGCTTTTCAGCCGAATCCTACCTAGGACTAAAGGCTAAGGGAAATCTAACCGGATGCGTCCGTGGAGGCTCCGCTCGCTAAGACTCCTTGTTTGGTTCCTCCTGAGCCGCAAGTGTCTGTCGAGACGCATCAAAGTGACCTGAAGGCGGATGACTGGACGGTGCTGCTTTTAAATATATATATATTCTTCTATTCTTCCCCGCAACTCCGATGATTCCGAAGAGATGCTCCCAAGGCGGCACCATGACCTTCCTTTTGGACATGATTCGACCTAGCAAAGCATCTACAACGCCTTTTGCTCTGGACACTTGGACTTGGCTGACTGCAGCATCTGGCTGAAGCCACTGAATTCAGTGCCCCAAAGTCCAACAAGCCTGGCTTGCGCCGCTTGCGCCGTGCTACTTAGCTACTTTCCGCTTGCGCTACTTGCGCCGCGCGCACCGGCTGCTAGATTGCTCCTGCGGGCAAAGGCAATCAAGTTGCGGTCAATGTCAAGTTGTATCAAGAAAAGATGCAGAAAAACATGTTGCACGTTTGCTTGGACTCATAGCTCTCTAAGTCGTTCAATGCTGTGCTGCTCGTGGATTTGACAATGTGCATCCTCAGGGCGGCAGGTATGGCAAACGGAAAGAACGAAAAAGATGCGATGAGCTTGGAGTTAATTTGGCAGAGAATGCCGACATATGCTGACATCAAACGTGAACCAAGAATTCGAAGAAGTGCCAGCCTAACATCTTTGTATATACAGTACTACAAAGTACTTCATAGTACTTCTATGTACCTATGCAAGTGTTTATTGTTCCTTGCACTTGAGCCAGGGCTTTTTTTGATGTATGAACTCTGAAGCTCTTCATGCAAGCTAAGGCAGTTGCCCTCTCCGTGCCTAGCAAAGGGGGGGAGCCAACAGACCAGGTTTTTAGCTTGGCACATCTTGGCACAGTACCAACATGCCTTCAACATATGCCAACTCCAGGTAGTTGCGCATGTTCAACATATTTCCACATTGTTTATTTCTGCAGCATGTTTTTTTCCATCTCATGTTTGCAAGATTTGTCTGAGCAAGCACAGAGCAATTCAAAACTCTGGCACTTCCTGAATCAAGTGCGTCATGCGCAAATTGACAGATTCACTTGAAAGTTGAAAGAGGGTCAGCCTGAGCATGCAAGGCAAAGAAAGATGTAAAGAAGAAGAACGCAAAAGAGAAACAAGAGGCAAAGAAGCACAAGTTAACTTGATTAAGCTTATTGGGTTTCAGTTGTATAATCTCCTTTGGGTGTTTGTCAAGTGGTCGCAGCTGAAGGTTTTGCAGTTCGGTGTTTGGATGTTGCGCAGTTCTTGCCCAGTTCTCCAGGAACTGTCTGAAGAAGATAGACAAAAGAAGGAAGAGTTGGAGCTCCTCGTTCAGAGAGCACAGGAGAGCTTATCACCACGGCCTCGCACTATATTGCACAGCATCGCACAGCATCGCATAGCATCAAGCGAAAGATCACTCCAGTTTTCTGGCAAACAGGGAGCTGGCTGCCTGCTCCTGGAGTGTTCGATCACTTGCAGCTTTTGGCTTCAAGAGAAAACATGGCCGCTCTCAACAGGTTTTTCGCCCCACCAGAGACAGCACGTTCACAGAACCGGGGTTTGGGCTTCACGGAAATATCAGGGCTGAAGCACTCCCAGATAACATCATCAGATGACCATGTTTGAATCATTTTGAATCCTTCATTCCTCCACAAAGTTCTTTTGGCAACAACTACAGCACATTACTGCACCCTCAATGCACCCTTTCCCCCTACCTGTGCGAGATCTTTGATGGTCACTTCCTGATAAGGCAGGTTGCGAGCTCCACTTAGTCAGCAAGGATCAGCAAGGTTGACTTAGTTTACAGCTTTGTTCAACTTTGTTCATTTATTGATGATTATTTATTTATATATATATCACGAAAGCTAGCTTTTGCTAGCTGAAGTCCCTCTTGCTTTAGCAAGGTATTGGGGGGCCTGGAATCTCCAATCCCATGAAACTTCATGAGTTANCTGTCTACCTATCTATCCATCTATCTACCTATCTGTCTGTCTGTCTGCCTGTCTGTCTGTCTGTTTGTCTGTCTATGTCTCCCTCTCTCTCTCTCTCTCTCCCCATCTATCTATCTATCTACCTACCTACCTATCTATCTATCTGTCTGTCTATCTATCTATCTACCTATCTATCAATCAATCAATCAATCAATCAATCATCTATCTATCTATCTATCTATCTATCTATCTATCTATCTATCTATCTATCTATCTATCTATGTCTCTACGTACCTACCTATCTACCTATCTATCTATA
>BGPT01003312.1:14589-45721 GCA_003297045.1 Symbiodinium sp. clade C Y103 | reverse complement strand
CTGTCGGTCTCGGACAACTTTTGGAAGTTGAGATGTGGAAAAAGTGCACGGCGTTGTGGCGCGAAGCACATTTGGAAGTAAAAAGTGTTAAAAATTGTCGGTCTCGGAGCACTTTTGGAAGTTGAGATGTGGAAAAAATGCACGGCGCTGTGGCGAGAAGCACATTTGGAAGTAAAAAGTGTTGAAAACTGTCGGTCTCGGACAACTTTTGGAAGTTGAGATGTCGAAAAAGTGCACGGCGCTGTGGCGCGAAGCACATTTGGAAGTAAAAATCGTAAAAACGTGAGGGGTTCGGAACGCTTTTTGACGATTCGATGATGATCCGATGTCGAAAAAGTGCACGCCGTTGTGGCGCCTTCGTGTAAACCTTCAGTTTTCACAGTTTTTGACTCCCAAAAAAGCAAATTTTGAGATGTCAGTTAACTAACTGAACTATCAACTTAACAACTTAACCACTTAACAATTGAACAACTTANTAGTTAGTTTGTTAGTCAGCTAGTTAGTTAGTTAGTTAGCTAGTCAGTTACTCAGTTAGTCAGTTCGTCAGTTAGTTAGTTAGTTAGTTAGTTAGTTAGCTAGCTAGCTAGTTAGTTAGTTAGTTAGTCAGTCAGTTAGTCACTTACTCAGTTAGTCAGTTAGTCAGTTAGTCAGTTAGTTAGTTTGTTAGTCAGTTAGTCAGTTAGTCAGTTAGTCAGTTAGTCAGTTAGTCAGTTAGTCAGTTAGTCAGTTAGTCAGTTAGTCAGTTTGTCAGTTAGTCAGTTAGTCAGTTAGTCGGTTAGTCAGTTAGTCAGTTAGTCACTTAGTCACTTAGTCAGTTAGTCACTTAGTCAGTTAGTCAGTTAGTCAGTTAGTCAATTAGTCCGTGAGTCAGTTAGTTAGTTTGTTAGTTAGTCAGTCAGTCAGTCAGTTAGTCAGTTAGTCAGTTAGTTAGGCAGGCAGATAGATAGACAGATAGATAGGCCGACGCTCNGTTAGTCAGTCAGTCAGTCAGTTAGTCAGTTAGTCAGTTAGTTAGGCAGGCAGATAGATAGACAGATAGATAGGCCGACGCTCCAACCACCTTTTGATCAGTGAGTGGATCTGCTCTGCCATCCATGACTCACAACAACGAACCTCTCCTATAGTCCGCCACCGCCTTGTGCGGTACTACTGGTAGTGGTAGTTAACGTTGAAGTTGAAGTTGTAGTGTAGTTGTAGTGGTAGTTGATGTTGAAGTTGAATTGTAGTTGTAGTGTAGTTGTAGTGGTAGTTGATGTTGAAGTTGAAGTTGTAGTGTAGTTGTAGTGGTAGTTGATGTTGAAGTTGAATTGTAGTTGTAGTGTAGTTGTAGTTGTAACGTCGTTGCAGCGTTGCAATGTTGTAATGTTGTAGTGTTGTAGTTGTAGTCGTTGTAGTTGTCCTCTTGTTGTAATTGTAATTGTACTTGTAGGATGTTGTAGTGGGAGCGGTAGTGGGAGCGGTAGTGGTAGTGGTAGGGGGGTGGTACTTGTAGATGCAGCGGTAGTTGTAGTTGTAGTGGTAATTGTAGTTGTAATGTAGTCACATCCAGACTTCAAAAAATGGACGGAGGCCCTCAGTTTTCAACACTTTTGACCTCCAAATGTGCTTCCCGCCACAATGGCGTTGATCCGGGCATGAGGTGCTTTGCAAATTTTGACTTCGAAATGCGCTTCGTGCCAAAACGGCGTTCACTTTTTGGACATCTTAGCTTCCAAAAATGCTCCGAACCCGTCAATCTTTGACATTTTTTACTTCCAAATGGCCTTCGCGCCACAGCGACGCGTACTTTTTCGACATCGGAACTTCCAAAAGTGCTCCGAGACTGTCAGTTTCTAACACTTTTTACTTCAAAACGCGCTTCGCGCCACAACAGCGTGCATTTTATTGATCTCTCATCTGCCCAGATGGCTCCGCACCCGCCGCTTTAGCGAGCCTACTTTTCGACCCTCCAGGGCCTCAAAACATCGGAAAAACACAGTGTTTCGGGTCTTTTCTACCTTTTCGCGCACCTGTATCTTCTCTCTTCTGACTTTCTCCTGTCTGATCTTCTCTCTTCTGACTTTCTCCTGTCTGAGCTTCTCTCTTCTGTGGCTCTTCCAATCTTGGCTTTTCCATCTGTCCATATTGTCGGAAGTTCGACTTCTAAATTTCCTTCGGTTATAGGTATTATAGCTATTAAAGGTGTTCAAGTCTTTATGTATATAGGCATTCAGGTACTAGACGACTGTTGGTAGCAAATCTCGGAGCAGCTCAGCAGTAGTGCATCCCTATGCGCACCTTTTCGTCTCGGGCATAAATGTCCCTGGCGTGGTCACAACATTCCTTCTATCTTCGATTCAAGATTCCTTGGCGCTAGCACTGTCTCCAGTCAGCGCTTGAAGTCAAGGGTGATGGTTGTGCCGGAAATCATTGAATCTTCTTCACACCATATATAGCCACAAGCTTTCAAGTATGCAGTGCGATCACGCAACTGCGAAGTGCCATGGGAGAAATGACCTTAGAGATATTTCTTGTAGCTGATCATATCTTCGGATTCATCGGTGAGGATCTCAACGCAGCTCTTCTTTCCTTTGCACTTGCCAAAGGACACATGCCCTCTTCTTCATACACGGCCATCATCACTTGATCCATCAGCCCAAGGAATGGTCTGCGGAAGACCAATCATCTTTCACGACATCCCATGCATCAGTCTGGGCTGGAGACAACGGTGCTTCAGCCATCACAAGAAGGAACACGCAAGAATCGGTGGATATAGGGACCCACTAAACTCAGAAAAGATGGCTGCACCCATTTGTTGAAATGTGACACAAGCCAAGGCTACCACTCGTGCGCAAACTGTTCACGTATGATCACCCCAATTATTTTAGTCCCCTTGGCTACTCGGCGAACCTTGACCTTGGAGGTGCTTTGGCACACGGCCTTGTGTGCGAACTGCTGGCGGCGTTCACGTTCTTTTGCTCCCCATTCCAGGACACTCTCTTCTGGGCTAATTTGGTACCCGTGGGCACGAATGTAAGCACGGAGGAGATCTACAGCTTCTCCTTTGTCATTGCATCTGCCAACATCCTATTGACGACGACGACGACGACATGCTCTTCGCCCACAAATGAGCATAGAGCGCCACAAAGAGAGCCGCCAGGTACCGCTCGAGTTGGTACAGCTCTAGACTGACCCGACCGGATAAGCAGCAAAAAGTAGTTGTGCCGTGAAAACAACTCGAAGCAAAAAGCCAGCAAAAGATGTGAATTCCTTGAAAAAGCACCTGGAGACTAAGCGTTGTCAAAGTCGAAAAAACTGTGCAAAAAGGCTACTGCAAAAAGGCCATATGGGAGCTGGCATGGCATCATCACTGTCTGCGAGCACGTCGGGCCAAGCCTCCTGCAGCCAATTTCTCGCCATCCAACTCCTCCAGCAGGCCGACAATGACCGAGAAGTAGTGAACCAACTGTCCACAAAGAGCAGGGCGAACATCAAGGATGAGGTNATTTCTCGCCATCCAACTCCTCCAGCAGGCCGACAATGACCGAGAAGTAGTGAACCAACTGTCCACAAAGAGCAGGGCGAACATCAAGGATGAGGTGAGTCTTCTTAGCACTGAGCTTAGCTGAGCAATGAATGACCTCCCAGGCCACATCACTGGGCTTGTCTGACGCCAAAAGCTTCCCACAAGCGCTGCAAAGGCCTTAAAGGCCGCAGGTTGGCAACCAACTGGGCAAGAACGTTGAGCAAGAGTATGCAAAAGGGCCATGGCAATGGCNGCTTCCCACAAGCGCTGCAAAGGCCTTAAAGGCCGCAGGTTGGCAACCAACTGGGCAAGAACGTTGAGCAAGAGTATGCAAAAGGGCCATGGCAATGGCCGTACTGCAGGCTCCAAGTGGATGAGCATGGCCAGGTTTGTGCTGGGCTTGCCACTGAGACACGGCACGTAACAAAAGGCGTGCCAACTCGCACTCAGCATCAAACTTAAAGACCACTGAGCATTNCATGGCCAGGTTTGTGCTGGGCTTGCCACTGAGACACGGCACGTAACAAAAGGCGTGCCAACTCGCACTCAGCATCAAACTTAAAGACCACTGAGCATTGTGCTTGGAGAAGAGAAGGTTGGTCTTCATGGGCTAAAAAGGCCTGGGTGAGCTCAAGGTTGGTCAAAGCTGTGAGGTGAGGCCCGCGTTGCTGAGGCACCCCTCCAGAGGCGGAGGGCTTGGCTCACCACGCTGGCGCTGTGTTCTGGACTCTTGGGACTCCTGGGATCAAGCAAGTTCTGCAAGAAGGCCTGTTTCACTTCCAAGGATTGCATATCCGCCATAGCACTACCAAGTCACAGTCGCTGCCGTCGAGCCCTGCAGCTGCAAACAAAAAAGGAAATCACATGTGGTCTGCGCCATGCCATGTAAGCATGTCCGGCCCTATGCAGGGCGGGCCGTACCAGGAACCATTATCCAAAACTGCACCCGAGCCAGGTCTGCCAAGACATTGTTCGCGGGTGTGTCTTCCAAGTTGGGACTGTGAGGTAAAAGTCAAACCACATGCTCCATCAGGGCAAACAAAGGGGCGTGCCGCTGCACTTCTGGCTGCTGCTCGTTTTGGAGCTGCTGGTGCCGGCCTGGCAGCAGCAGCGGCAGGAGCCGCAGCGCAATTTTGAACATTGAGTGAAAACTGTCCTCGATGGCGATAAACTCTGTTGCAATGCTCACAAGTGAACGTCTCTCTCAAAACAGGGTGTGCATTATTGAAGTGTCGAGAAAGACCTTGTTGATTTCGACCCCTAAAAGGGCAGAGGTGGCAAGAAAGATTTTGGTTACGCTGTCTGGGGCCAGGAGGAAGTACACCTCGGGCAGCATGCCGACCCAGTGGCCGGAGATCAAGGGCATCCACCAAACCATTCCAAGCAATGCAATCTTGGGCTGTACGGGCCCATAACTTGTCATGAGGGAGCTGAAGGGCTGCCACTGTTGCTTTAGCACGGCCAGTATAGTGAATATTTGTTGAGCCCACTGCAGTAGCTGCTGGAAAACTGCGATTTGGCAAGGTGCCAAACAGAGCCGCATGAATAGGCCGATCAGGAGAACATCGTGCAATATGCCCCAGCCAGCGCGCCGCCCGTTTCGCCAGCAGTGCCTGAAGACTGGGCACTCCCAGGCGCTGCAGGAGATCTGTGTTGCTCAAATTCTGGTTCTGCAAATCACCAAAACGAAGACGCAATGCACGGCGAACAAAACTCATCCAGCAGACATGGAGCCGGCGTGTCAAAGCCGAGGAAAAAGACCAGCATTCTGAACCAAATAAAAGACCAGGTGCAACTGAAGCCTGTAGAAGGCGCGCCTTAGTGCGCAGAGAAACTTCATGAAATCGCCAAATGTGTCTGAGCTTACCAAAGGCGGCATGGGCCAAAGAAATGCGGCGGGACACATCCGCCGGCACACCACAAGATCTATCTGCATGAAGAAGTGAGCCCAAGTATTGAAACGAATAAGTCTTGGCTATAGGAACTCCTGAAATGCACAAAATTTTGGTACCTGGAAGCGGTGCTTGGTCCGGCACCGGCGCAAAAGATGGCAACTCCATCCATTCTGTCTTCTCGTGATTCATCCGACTACCCATGTCACGCAGTGTAAGGTCAAAAAGGTTAGACATTTGGGTGAACTGTAACCAGTTGGTGGCAAGAAGCGCCGTATCATCCGCAAAGATGGAATCACGAAAACATGTAGTTCTTGTGGCCATTTTGCGAAAGCGGCCAGGCTCCCGCAGTGTGCCGTCAACGGCTGAGCACCAAGAGACTCCAAAATCACGGCCTAAAACTGCTGTGCAACGTTGCTTCCACAGCTTGAGGACAAAGGGAAAATAAAGAAGAAAAAGAACTGGGCCTTCTACACTGCCCTGACGGACTCCTGTGGGAAAGGGGTCACTGAGCACACCTCTAGCGCCACAAACTCCAGCCTCCATTCTAGTGTAGAGCTGTTGCAGCATGCCTACTACAGAGACAGGAATGCCAAGTTTCTGCTGCAGCAACCTCCAAAGAAAACATCGAGGAACCCCATCAAATGCTTTGGCCAGGTCAACAAAAAGAATGTAGAGGGATGGTTCGCCATTGGCTGCTGTAGAGCGGGAGCTGCACCATTCTTGCACCAAACGACGCAGGAGGAAGCTGGCGTCAGTGCCACTGTGACCTTTGCGGTAAGCAAAGGTCAGTTTCAGTACAGCACTTGTCGGCCACCAGCGCCAGGCGATCTGTGAGCAACCGACTCACCACTTTAGACAAGATATCCAAGAGGACCACTCCGCGGTGATTGTTGAGATCCGTAAACACTCCCTTGCCCTTCCAGAAACTAAAAAGCAAAGAGTGGTGCCATGCGCTAATATCCACAGGTTCACCACGCCAAAAACTACAAACCAGGTCATGAAAAGACTGAAGCACCATGTCGCCATCCTTGTGCATTTTCACCAAAGCTTGCAAAAGCTCTGCATGAACCCCTAATAAATCAGGGGCTTTGCCAGTAGCTAGCCTCTTGATCGCCTGATGAACATCACTCAGACTGGGAGGATCCCAGGAAACAGCTGCACCAATGTCAGAGCATTCAAAACTTCACTAAAGTGGTCAGCTCGCGCATGGATGTTCTAACATGAATGCACCACCTCGCTGCAGTTGCTTATGAATTTGCTTCACACAGAAGTGGAGACGGGCACGATTTCTCCTGAGCAGTTGAGCACGTTCCAGAGGTGTCCTGTAAAACTTACTGGTTCAAATTCACCCAACCTCCTGAATGAGTGCAAGTGGGACAGGCTATCAACAACTCTGGGCAGGCTCGATCAAGCAAACGATCCACAATATCTTGAATCTTTGGATCCGGCAAATCCCAACCTTGTTTGATGTCAATAGCAAATCCCTTACCTCCATGCTTTTCTACTTCGCCAGTAAATCTGGGAGGAGAAAACAATTCAGCCACTTGATACTGAGATTTATTCATGTTATCTACAGACTTCAACTGTGCAAGCAAGCATCGGCATTCCTTCTGTTTGAGAGTGACATTCTTACGCTTACTTGTCTTAGGTGGCTCATGCTTAAGGTCTACCCTGGAAACTCTCCCCACCCGAGACTCCTGGTCGATGGCATCGGCTGACGGCTGATTGGGAACGGATGGGCATGTCTTCTGCTTGAAACCACGGATATTCACAAGGAGCTGACCAGCTTCATTCGTGATCATGTTTCGTGGTGATTTCAGCATTCAGCATCTTCATGGTTGCTGAGCTGAAGCCCAATCGCACATGCAACTTTTCCAGAGTTGGACGACCAAGCAGCAATGGAGCTTCGCCTGAAATCACTGCAGCATCAATCAAACCTTGAGCTCCACTGATTGCGACGGGACTGCGAACAGCTTTCGACGAGGTTTCCTCTTGACCATTTCCAAACCAGAAACGGTTGGTGGCAGGATATTCTTGAGCTGCTGACTTTCCCAGAGACTGTAGCTTCTGATTCAATTCGCCCAGAGTTTGTGATCCGATCAACGTACGACCACATCCTGCGTCAATGACTCCCCAGCCTGGAAAGGATATCAAGCCAGCAGATAGCACTGGAATCACTTGAGCAGCACCAATAAAGGAAATCTAGGCGAACAAGATGTAGAGGCAGGATCTTTGGTTGAGGATGATGACGTACTGCGGCATTCACGGGCCCAGTGACCCAACTTTCCACACATTCGACATCGAGTATGAGCACGCTATTTTTAAGCCCTTCAACCTCACTTCGCAAAAATCGGCGGGAAGCCGAAGACGTCTGGCTTCCATTAAAGCGCCTGGATTGCTGGTGGCGCTGAATCTCCCGTCTCCGATCTTTCCATGCCATTGCCAATGATTCGGCAGCCTCTCCCTCTCACACCTCAGCAGCTTGAGACTCGCCAACATAGTCAGCCAAAAAGGCTTCGACATCGCCAAAAGTGTCGAAATCTTCCCCGACCAAATCATGGTCAACATGTAGAGCTCCGATAAGCTTCTTAGTCTTTGTACCAGAGGCCTTGAAAGCAGGAAAACAAGACCGAAAAGCAGCAGCAACATCATCAAAGTGTAAGCTTCCCTAAATTCTCGCCTTGATGATAGCTTTCTCTTGCTCTGACAACACAGCACAAGTCAGGGTGATCCAACCCCGAACTGCACATGGAAAATCAGTTTCGGCTTTTCTGTGGCATCGATCCCATGTATCTTTGACCCTAGCGGTCCATTGCTTGCTAGCCCTCCATCAGTCGCAGCTAAACTGAAAACCTCACCTAGCACTTCTCCCTTTTGATCATGCTTCTCCTTCTCTGGAAACCTAGACTGCAAGGCCTTCCAAATCTGGTCAGCCCCAGATTCTGCAGAGATCTCTTCTAGGGAAAAGTGTTCCACTGCCTCATAGGCAGCACCGTCCAGCAAGGTGAACAACCATGCATGGTCCTTTTTGCTTCGCTGTCAACTTGTCCAAAGTCATGAGCTTCGCCTGAGCCCATGCTTTCCACTTTCTCAAGTCCTTTTCAGGATCATGTGACTCTCCACTGAAACGTTTCAGCGATCTGTCATCGGCCATCAGCTCGGTGTTCTAGGTGGGGCTCCGCTACCAATGACGAAGGTAGCTCGGCCCCGCCTGGGGCAGCACTGCGGTTCTTTTCCTCATCTATGGGCGCTTCAGCCACAAAAGGTGGGTTGAGATATGCACGCCAGTCAATGACATGCTGGTGATGATCTGGACATGCGCTTAAATCACAGGTATATAGGTATATAGGTATATACAGGGAGGGGAAGGGCAGGGGCAGGGCAGGGGGAGGGGAGGGTCGGGGGGATGGTGTGGTACCCAACGGGGGATACCATTCAGGGGGCTGTCGAACCGCGAACCTGAATCATATTCATATATATATATATATAGAATGTTTATATTTATATGTTTTAATCTATTTTTTATTTATTTAATTAATTCATTCATTTATTTATGTAATTATTTATTTATGTATTTATTTAGTTATTTATATATTCGAAGATCTGTCATGATGCATCATGATGTGAACAGTGGTTTTGTCGTGATTTGCCAATTTGAATTGAAACCTATGTTGTTAAAAAAAATTACCCAAACTGTGTACAGATGTACAAGCGTAATCAGTACAGTACTGTCCTGTTGTGTTGTCCGATGTTGTCCGATGTTGTCCCAATGGTTTGAAGTAGATTCAGTGAGGTTCAGTTCTTGGAGTTCGACCAACGACACCTTGATCCACCTGGCAGGGTGACCAACAAGATTTCAAAATAGACGTTTTCCTGTTGAATTATTCGATTTTCAAACCGGCAAATACAGGTACGTATGGAATGTGTTGACAAATGACATGGATATTCAACCTGTTTGTTCTGGTTTGAGCGTTTTGGATATAAAATGATCACCCTAGTTGATGATTCTTTGACAGAACATGTACCCCCTCTGACATCACTGATTTGTGGCACACTGGTCTCTGCATCATTAAGATGTCATTCTGAAGCAATCATGTCCTTCGTTTTGGGATTGTTTCTTAAATATGAAAGGGTACAATGCATTCCATGTGCATTCCACGCGCATTTGCATGCGCACTTCCATGCGCATTCAGTGCACATTTCACGCGCAGTCCATGCGCATTCCATGCACATTCCATGGGTTTTCCACGTGCATTCCACGCGCATGTGCATGTGCATTTCATGTGCATTCCATGGGCATTTGCATGTGCATGTCAATGCGCATTCCATATGCATTTCATGTGCAGTTCATGTCTTTCCGTGCGCATTTCATGTGCATTCCATGTCTTTCCGTGTAAAATCCATGTGCGGTCCATGTCCTTCAGTGAACATTTCATGTGCATTTTATGTCTTTCCGTGCACAAACCATATGCATTCCATGCCTTTCCGTGCACAATCCATGTGCATAGCATGTTTAATTATTTGATTTCATTTGCATGTGCATTCTGGCGTCGCAGGCCTTGAACTCCACAACAGCTGCGCCAGGAGGGACTGACATTGGCACCGTCAGCGGGGCAGCCGCCACCGCCTCGCAGGCATGAAGAACAGCATGTTTAAACGTTTGCGTGCGCAATTGCGTATATATGGACTGCTACATTGGTATCAACATGCATAAGTGGATTCTACCTATTCGTGGACAGATATCTGTTAAGTACAACACACCCTTGTGTGTACAACAGTTGTGCAACTGTACATTTGGTCATGCCAACATGGCATTCTGGTTCAACAGGCCTTGAGCCTGGAGTGACAACAGGTCCGAGCCCAACAGACAAAAGGTGCGCACTGCAACAGCAGAGACAACACTGCCTTGAATCTTTTCATGGTAGTGGAACAGTGATCCTGGAAGCATCCAGGTGAGCTCCAACAAACACACAACAACAAGGAGCACTTGGGTAGCAGCCCAACGAGGAGAAAGGAGAGGGCTTGATCCCAGAACACTGGGGGACCCTCAACAACAAACAGACCACAACTGCAACAACAGGAACGAGGAAACAGGTTCAGCAACAAACTGCGCACTAGGACAAAGGAGAGGGCTTGATCCCAACTCAAGAGTGTGGGGGACCCTCAACAAGGAAAGATGGCAACAAATGAGGAAGCAACAGAAGCACTTGCCTCAACACACAGACTGAAGCTGAAGCCACCAATATACGATGGAAACTGTGCAACCTTTGAGGAATGGAAGTACAAGTCACAGCATACATGGGTATACAAAACAACATATACCCAGATCTGCTGGCAAGAGCAGAAAGAGCAACAACAGTACTCACAGATGCAGAACTAACAGCCGCAGCAGGAACACCTGAGGAGTCAGAGCGCTAGATTCAGCCGCTAGATACAACTAGCCAACAACCTCAAGTACATCCTAATCAGCACAACATCAGCTGCAGCAGCAAGGGTGTGCCGACAACACCAGACAGCAATGGGCCTTGAGGTNAGTACATCCTAATCAGCACAACATCAGCTGCAGCAGCAAGGGTGTGCCGACAACACCAGACAGCAATGGGCCTTGAGGTATACAGGCAACTTTGCCAACACTTCTCAATCCCCCTGGGAACTAGGAGCATTGGCTACCTCACAAAGTTGCTCAGACCAAGTTTCAACCAGAACAACTTTGAGGAGTCGTTCTCAACATGGGAATTTGAGGTCGAGCGCTACGAGCGAGACAACAGCACACAACTGCCAGACCAGGTCAAGATAGCAGTTCTCATGAATGAGACAACATGCCCTTTGCAACAGCATCTACACCTGAACACAGGACAAGCACCAACATACACAATGATCAGGGAGATAATCATGGAGTACTACAGAACAATGACAGCCTTTGCAAGGCTTCAACAACAGGCATCCTCATCAGTTAGCACTAACTACAATGGAGGACCGGCACCAATGGACATCTCAGCAGCACATAAAGGAAAAGGAGGAAGAGGCAAAGGAAACAAAGGATACAAAGGAAAGCAGCAAGGAAAGGGACAGAAAGGAAAAGAAAAAAGAGATGGCTACAACAAAGGCTACGGCAAGGCAACAGGAAAGACAAAAGGAAAACAAGTGCGGCAACCAGTGAAAGGAACAGGCACAGGACAAGGACAGAACAAAGGAGCCAACACCATGGGTAAAGGAAAGAACCCAATGGTAGTTTGCTACAAATGTGGCCAATCAGGTCACTTGGCCCAAGACTGCAGAACAGCAGTTTACAACTTGTCGGACACAACATACAAGCAACAACATGACAACACGGCACAATGGTATTACCCAAATAACGGCTATGATGCCAACTGGTATAGCAGCGACCAAACAGACTACTACCAGGACAGTGGGCAACAATACCAGCAGCCTCAACAAACAACTTGCGCTGACAGCAACACCATCCACAACAGCGCAGGAACAACAAACGCCGGCCATACATCTTGTGGCAGCACTGGACAACAAGATGTCATCAACACCAATGGCATCGACACTTCAGTCAGTCCAACAGGATGAGACCAAAGTCGATATCATGATCGACAGTGGAGCAGCAACACATGTCTGCCCGCCATGGTTTGCGCCCAACACACCCATGTACACATTGCAACATGGGCAAGGGCCACAACTGAGAACAGCAACATATGAAAACATCCAAGTGTCTGGATACAAGTGGGTCTTGATGACCAACATCAACAAGCAACAAATGGTTGTTCCCTTCTTTCTGTGTGTGAAGTGACACAACCCATCATGTCAGTGACAAGACTGGCAGAGCAAGCGTTCAACATCCAACTGAACGAGACACCAACAGTCACACACACACCAAGGGATTCAACACAGCACCTGTTCAACGTGATGGACTTTACTTCATGACGATGGAGTTTGTCAACATTCCAGTCAACATGCAACTGGAAGTACATCAAACGACCCAAGGAACAATAGCAAAGATCACACCAGTGACCTTGACACCAACAGGCATGGAAGTCCTGAGGAACAAAAATGACCTCTGGACATTCAACAACCAAGGATATCTAGTGAGAGTGCACAGAACACAACGCAAAGCACTCTTTGTGCCAGACCAACGGTGCCCAGTTCCAACAAAAAGGTTGGAGAACTTCAGAAGAACAATTGTCAGAAGAAGCAAGGGCAACACAGAGAACATTGAAGACGCATACCAAACACTCGACAACAAGCAACAAAAGAGCATCCTTGGAGGAGAACCTTGGACAGGAGAAACATGGTTCAGGGTTAAGAGAGAAACACCTCTCCCTGGCAACACACCACCAATGCCATCATTGCCAGCAACCGGGACGACAGTTCCAACAGCAGCCAACCCAGCACCAGCGCAAGCAACCGAACATCCAACAGGAAGGATGAGACACACAACAAAGCAGGCACCGTTTGATCCAACAAGAGCAACTGGATCAACATCAATTCCACATCCAATGTCAGAACCACCAACAGCTGACTATTGGATCAGAGAAGGACACTTGTGGAAAAGGGTACATGTCAAACCACGATGACCTCTACATTCCGCAACAAACAGATGATGGTCCAGACGTCACCAGACTCACAACAGAAAGAACAACAATGGTGAAACCAACAAATGGAGCACGATCGTACAGAATAGATGACAATTGGACAACAAAGCGACAAGCAACACTCGGCCAAGAGTGGACAGGATCGACCAACTTTCAGGAGACAACAACATACAAAGATGAATACATCACAGATGATGTTGATGAGCAACAAGAAGCACGAAAAGCAAAAGGCCTTCCGACACCACAGCAACCAACAGCACAAGAGAGACTCGAACACGAGCTCACACACCTACCATAAAGGAGCTGATGTCCTGTATGCGTACAAGCAAAAGGCAGGTCAGACAACCACCCAAAGCAGCACAACAAAACACCAGTGATACAATGCGACATCACCTACTACAAAGCAATTGGTGAACAAACAACATCAGAGACAGGCATGTGCATGGCAGCACAAATAGAAGACAAAACGCAAAGCCTGCAATACCTGTCAACATGCCTTCAACAATTCCTGACGGAATGTGGCAGATCATTTGCAGTGATCAACAACACCGCTATACAGTCAGACAATGAGGAATTCCTCATAGCATTGCTGAAAGCAACAGCCACAGCAATGGGAAGCAACATAGCAGCACGATAATCACCAGCATACACCTCACAGGCGCAAGGCAGCGTAGAACGCTCCCATCGCACATTGATGGGACAAGTGAGAGCACCCAAGCTACAGCTTGAAAACAACTACAACACGAGACTCACTAGCAAGCATCCCATCATGCCCTGGATGGTGAAACATGCAGCCTACCTGTTGAACAGGTATGCCGTACGTCCAGATGGCAACACCAGCTACTACAGACGCTGGAACAAAGAACACAAAACACCAATTTGTGAATTTGGTGAAACAGTCCTTTACATGTTGCCAACAGCAAAGCAGATGCCAAAGATGGAAGCCAGATTCTTTCCAGCAATTTGGTTTAGCAAAGACCCCAGCATAGTAGTCAGGTCGAGAACCATCAGAAGACAAGTTAAGCCTGAGAAGTACAACAAGCAACTCCTGGATGTCATCAACAACACGCCGATGACAACTCCAACTGCATCAAGCTTCATCATGCTACCGACAGCAAAGATGATGGCAAGACCTCAGACAACAACAGGGACACAAACATCTTTGCAACAGGAAAGGCACTTCCTACAACAACAGCACAGTCCTCAGCACACAGAGGACAGCAGCCAGCCATCACAGATGTACCGATGGCAACAGCACCTTCAACACAAAATGGCAAGAGCACCTTGGCCACTGCCAACACCGAAGCCCGATGTAGCAGATGACAAAGCAGAAGGCAGTGCTTCCAAGCAACAAAGGACGACAACAAAGAACAAGGATCACAGCAGTGATCGTGAAAACAAAGAAAGGACAAGAGATCAAAGCTCTGTCCAACGAAGATGAACAAGAAGCAACAACAGAGAAGATTCTACTGGAACCATGGGTCAAGAACACCGAAGGATTGAACAAAGAACAAACAATAGAAGGAATGAAACAAGAGATAAGGTCGATGAGAAGCACAGCAAGCGTACACAGAGGTTCCCTTCAGCAACCTGACAAAAGCACAACAAACCAAGGTGATCAAGTCAAGATGGGTCTTGCGTCAAAAGGGCAACAGTGTCAGAGCAAGAACAGTGGCAAAAGGATACACAGAAGAAGTCAACGACAACGACGACATATACGCGTCAACGCCAATCTTCTGTGTCCTACGCCTACTCTTACCACTGGCACTCACCTTCAACTGGATCGTCAGAACAGGCGACATCTCAACAGACGTCCTACATGCCAAAGCAGCAACAGAAGAATTGTTCATGTTTCCACCAACAGAGTTCTACAACCCAGAAGACAACATAGTGTGGAAGCTTAACAAGGCCATCTACAGGTTAAGAAGCAGCCCAAAAGCTTGGCAAAACCACCTGGCAGAAACACTTCAACAACTTGGAATGCAACGGCTGACAAGCGAGCCCAACATCTTCAAGACAGCAGCAGGCAACGCTTTCATCCTCGTTGAAGTGGATGATGATCTCCTATTCCTGGGAGAACCAACAGTTGTCAACAAGCTGTTTGCACACATCCAGCAACAACTTCTACTGCGACCAAGGTGACCTCACCGTAGGAAACAACGTCAACTTTCTTGGAAGAAACATCTCCAACAAGGGTGACTACTACGAGATCAGCCTGGCAACCGTACACAACAGAACTGTTGAAGGAAGCAGACGTGCTCAACTGCAATGCATCACCAGCACCTGGAACAAAGGCAACATCGACAGATGTTGAACAACCACTCACGACAGAAGAGCACAAAGCATATCGAAGAGCTGCGGGCAAACTACAGTGGATGACATACACACGACCAGACATCAGCTACGCAACAAAGGAACTAGCAAGATCCTTGACACAGCCAACAACACTTGATCAACAGAAGCTCAAGCATTTGCTCAGGTACATCAAAGGAACACAACATTACAGGTTTTATGTGCGACCAGCAGTCCGAACAATGGACACAACACCAGACCTCGATGCCTTCGCGGACTCCGATTGGGCAGGATGCGTGCGCAACAACCAGGAAGTCAACATCAGGTTTCGTCATCAAGTTCATGGGATCAGCAATCCACTTCGGCAGCCGCACACAAGCAACAATCGCACTCAGCAGCGCAGAAGCAGAACTATACGCCATCAATACAGGAGCAACAGAATCACTTCACATCAGAAATATCCTACAAGAAGCACTCACCGTCAAGAAGGTGAACATCAGGATTCACACAGACTCTTCGAACGGGAAGAGCATGGCAACAAGGATTGGATCCTCAAAGAAAGCAAAACACACCGAACTCAAACATCTTCTCAACCAACAACTGGGCAACACGATCTTGTGAGGATTAGCTAGATCAACACTGCAAGCAACACCACGGACATCTTCACCAAGTACGTCGCGACAGAGACGCTCTTGAGGCATCTCAACGATGCTGGGCTCACAACCCAGCATTAGCAACCAACAACAGTTTCACCGCAGCATATGCGTTAACGTGCGACACGTGTACAACGTGCGAACAACGTGCGCAGCGTACACACACACACACAGACATACATCCTATAGAGCCATGGTGCTGACAGTGGTCAGCAACATCGACTATAACATGGGCATCCTCGTACTACATCTTTGTGTATTTCAACATGAGCTTTTATCATATACCTCTACAACATGATCGGCCAACATGATTTTGGACGTGTATGACAACCTGACTGTCTTAGACAACATGTTTTGTGGGCGTTTTGAATTCAACAGTTTTGACTTTGCACCTGTCAACATTTTGTTGACAACAGTTTGAACTTCAGTCATCGCAGCCAAGATTTCGATGCTGCATGGCAACATGCGTTTGGCAAAGTGGGACAAGTTGCTTCTAGCAACATCCCCGTCCAATGCAGCAACAATTTTGTAATACCACATGACGGAGCTCCTCATCACCCCCAAAACGGCAACAGAAGCCATCTTGATGAGCGTGGAAGTCAACGCTCTTAAACATCTGGGTCGACAGGCTGTGAAGACAACAAATGTCTTCAACAGGGGATACTTGCATCCACAGGTTCAGCTGGAGTCAGAGCAAGAGTTCAACATAACCCAGTTTGAGCTACAACATGTCTTTCTCAACAGCGGAGATTGATGGACCAGACCATCACAACTGGCACTTGCTTCAACAGGGCATTGAGCACGCTGGAACAACAATCTTCACCAAACTGGCAAATGGAGAGGGCAACAGGATTCTTGACATGCTGGGTGAACACCACCCAAAGGTGAATGTCAACACGCCGTCAACATTGCCAGTGCATGGGACAAAGACAATCGAGCGCCTTCGTGGCAACATCAGACTTGCAGAATGGATCAGCACTGCATCGAACTTCAAAGAGTGGGCAAAGCAGTGGAACATGTGTCACAACATGGAAGATGTCAACATGGATGACGATGAAGATGCAACCAACACAATTGGCTAGAACCATCCATGGAATAGGTGAGACTGACACCTAGGTCAACAGTCGAGGGTGGAGCTCAGACAACATCCTGGTGCCAACAGGTACCAAACCAACAGAGCAGATGAGAGCAACATGGATTTCAACACCTGAGAGTCCAACACGGCTTCAATTCAACAAAGAAATGATTTGCAGTCACCAACATCTGCGGCTAACGACAGATGTAAAGCTACATGCCATCAGTTTGTACAGAGGTGCTTTGCAACATCCATGCAGCATGCTTTACAACAAATTAATGTAGTTCAGCTCAACATATGAATAATAGATTTGTATCGGCGTGATGAACAGAGGGTTCAACAAGCTGAGGGGCCGTGTTAAGTACAACACACCCTTGTGTGTACAACAGTTGTGTAACTGTACATTTGGTCATGCCAACCTGGCATTCTGGTTCAACAGGCCTTGAGCCTGGAGTGACAACAGGTCCGAGCCCAACAAACAAAAGGTGCGCACTGCAACAGCAGAGACAACACTGCCTTGAATCTTTTCAATATCTATCTATATATACACATATACTATATACCTTTATACATGTATATATTGTGCACATGTTTACATCTATATTATATCAAAACATATCTGTGAGAGTGTTTTTGTAAATACATCTCTATATTTACATGAAGTTACACGGTTGAAGAAATATAGTTTTACGCATACATACATGTATGTGTTGAAGCCGCCGCAAACACAACCGCAACCGGAACAACGATCACAGCGACAGTGGCAGCGACAGCGGCAGCGACAACGACAGCGACAACGCCAACCACAGCAACAGCAACAGCAACAACAACAACAACAACAACAACACCGACGACAACACCAACAACAACAACAACAACAACAACAACAACAACAACAACAACAACCAACAACAACAACAACAGCAACAACAGCAACAGCAACAGCAACAGCAACAGCAACAACAGCAGCAGCAGCAACAACAGCAACAACAGCAACATCAGCAACATCAACAACATCAACAACGTCAACAACGACAACAGCGACAACAACGACAACAACCACAACAACAACAAACAACAACAACAACAACAACAGCAACAGCAACAGCAACAGCAACAGCAACAGCAACAGCAACAGCAACAGCAACAGCAACAGCAACAGCAACAACAACCAACAACAACAACAACAACAACAACAACAACAACACCAACAGCAACAACAACCAACAACAACAACAACAACAACAACAACAACAACAGCAGCGGCAACAAAGACAACAAGGACAACAAGGACAAGGAGGACAACAACAGCAACAACTGACTGGTACAGCACAAGCGCAACTTGTGATGTTTATGCTGCTTCTTGTGCTGTTTATGCTGCTTATGTTGCTCATGTTCTCCGTATGCTTCTGATGCTCATGAAGAGAATGGCACAACTTTCGTGCAGTTGCCTGAGTGCCATCGCCGACGTCGTCCCAGCCACTCCTGGAACAATCAACCGAGGTCAAGAGATGTCGTGGGTCATCGTGGGTCATTACCGGAAACAAGGTCTGGCAGGACTCTGAGCATGACGAAGTAGCGTCAAAATGTGTCAAAGTTATTCAAACAATTCCAAACACATCTTTGTTCAAACAAGTTGAGCTAAATTTCTTTCTTCTGTTTTGTTCTCTGTCTGTCACTCCCCGGTGACCTTCTTCGCAAACATGCAAACGACGTCAAATTCATAAACACGTATATGCTTCACATGATTTTTTCTCCTCTAAGCTGAAGGATGTGCTTCGGATGGTGAATGTGTCATGAGTCGTGTCATGAGTCATAACTAGTCCATCTGCTTCACAATACGGGTGCCCAAAGGCGTTCCTGGCGTTCCGTCTTCCTTCTCTCAAAATTGTTTCAAGTTCGTCTCCCTTGACTTTGTGCGGCTATGCTGTGTCCTTCGCTTTCTGGGTCTCGAGTCTGGCTTGGACAAAGCGGTTTCAACAGCAGCATCTGCATCTGCCTCGATTGTCTTGAAGATTCAACAAACAGAGGTTCTATATGGTTCTATCACCCGGTGATGATCTAATTGCGAGATATATCGAGGCTGTCAGAAGGCTCAACTTGGTGCTAATAAACCGTACTGAATGAGTCGAATGAGTCGAATGAGCCTGTACAGAGTGTAGATAGTGTACTACAGAGTCCGGCTAAGTCAATCAGAATACAACGAGTCGCAACGAGTCGTAACGAGTCTGTCGTTTCGTCCACGTTGCATGGCAGATGGCAGCATTGCTCCTGCCTGAGTTTCCTCTGCTGGACCTTGGCACGTTTTAGCGGCGAATGTTGAGCTCAAAAGCAGAGAATGCGAGAGCAAAAACAAAATAAACAAAACTATCCATAAAAGACACCTAAGTTCACCTACAGTAAGACACTGCAGTGTCAAATCTCAAAAAAAAATCGAAGAAAAACATGTGATCTTGAGCTGCCGACGTTTGCCACCTTCCCCCATAGTTGGGCACTGCCATTCAGGTGGCGACCGCCATAATTATTGAGATGAGAATTGCATAGAATTGCATAATTAGCATAGAATGCATTGTATGATGCAAGCTAATTCTGCTCTCTGAGTCCGGCTAAGAATTGTAAATCTGTCAAAACGATGAGAAACTACGAGAAACTATGAGAAACTATGAGAAACTATGAGAAACGGTTTCATGAACAAAGAGTGTCTTTCATACACCGTTCACATCCATTCACATCCATTCACATCTGTTCACATCTGTTCACATCCGTTCATCTGTTTGGTGACCTGTTTACTTGGCTAACCTTCGTGAACCAAAAATATGCATCTGGATGCATAGTGTGCACACGGTGCTCTGGTGCACAGTGTGCCCAGCACACATTGACAATCTCCATGCCTGACATACTGGAGAGCGTCAGCAAATGTTCACATCAAAATTCGGTACAGTCACTGTCTTGTTCGGCTGTCCCATGCAAGAAACCAAACGAATCTAACTCCTTGAAACAAAAATGGAAGAAACGCAAACAAATATGCTGTTTGTAAAAAATGCGATGCAATACGTCTTCAAGTGCAAGAGGTTTCCTCTAGGTCACAGACACTTAAAACATCCATGTCGTTGTCGTTGTAGTCGTTATGCGTGAAACTACGCAACACCCTTGATGGTCTCTGCTGTAGTCTGAAACGCCCAAAATTTCACAACTGATATTTCACATTATTTCACACTGCAATCACTCGAGGCAGTCTGCCAATCAGGTTCAAATCTGCCAGACACTGTGACTGCAAAGACTTGCTGCACTAAGCAATTTGCAAAGTGTTTCAACGTCAATGAATCGTCGAAGTCAACTTGAAACGGATCTGTCAATTTGCAGAACGTGGAATTGTTTTTTCAATTGAAGAGTCAATTGTCAGAATCTGCGTAGATCGGTCATCGGTCTTTCAGGATCGGCCCTTGAGGCGTGGCATGGGTCGCCAAAGGCTGGGTCCAGCATCACGACGGTCGCGACGATCGCAATTCTCACCGATTGACCAGTTCTCATTTCGGTCGTTCTGCACTTTCACATCTTTCACTTCACAAGTTCGAAACAAAGGACAATGTCGATCATCCAACCTAAAATGAAATCTGCAAATGCAAATTTGGCATTTTTTTTTTCCATACTCATGCAAGAAAAAAAAGTCTGTCTGACAATGTTCGCACTGTTCTGGAATCGTCGTTTGTCCATTGAAATCACTGTTGCACTGGCCAAGTTGCTGCATGAATTTCCTCCACATCGTCTTGCAAACATCTCGCATATCTTTGATTTCCCCCACATCTCTGGGCAGCACGCGCAAATTGCACTCTGGGCAGAAGACTTTCATCTTGAATCGCACCACGGGGGCACAACGAACCAGAGCGCTGCGACACCTCGGAGAACTGATGGCAATCTATGACAGAATTGATGATTTTGTCAGACATCACGTCTGCATCAATTTTGCCATCACAATATATCACACTCGTTAAAAATGGCGGTTAAATGATATGCCAACATTGCGGCAAAATGTTTTTCTGAAACTCTGATATGTGCAATGCCCAGCCGCTTCCAATTCATGAAGACACGCAGGCCATGAGTGGCCCAGTGTGCACAAGATGATTTGCTGAAATGTTTTGCATGATGCATCATCAACACTATTTTTTCGGTTTGGACTGAGATTGATGTTTTGGGCAACTAATTTGCAATTGGCGAATCTAATTTCGCTGCCGTTATTCAGGGACATGGTTCAAATAATTCGTGGTTGTCACAATCTGTTTTTGCATTCTTGCAACACCCTATACAGTATGTTTGACATGCTGAAACCAGCTTTGCATGCATGCGCCTGATGTCCCAAAAAAAACGTGACAAGATTGAAAAATAAGAAATCACACGCAACTGAAGTTCGGATTGCCAAACCCAGTACACAATTTTTTTCATAAGCAAAAGCTGCGTAAGCAGCTGAAACATCTTGTACGTACGCTATCTTGCTTGGCCATATGGACATGCAGCAATGTCGTATTGTTGACAACTAGGCAGTGTATGGAGCCCGTACATCACATGATTTCGGTCATGCACACATATGTGATGTTTAAACCAAACATGCGTGGGTGGGATATAATGGAATGGGGTGGGCGGGGCGTGTTGCGGGAGAAGAATGCATGAGACATTTGAGTGGGGAACACAAAAGGTAGGCGTCGAAGATGCAGAGTGAAGAGCCTAGGGGGCATGTCAGACCAGCCGACGACGATAACGATGGAATGGCACTGTTGGGTTGTCCGGGATCACAATTGAGCAATGGTTTTTTGGGTACATAGCCCCTATACTCTAAATGAAGCCTACGCAGAGCCTACGCAGAGCCTACGCAGAGCCTACGCAGAGCCTACGCAGAGCCTACGCAGAGCCTACGGGGACTGGAAGGGTGCCTACGCAGAGGTTAGTTCCCCCACAGGCGGCTATGCGAGGCCTACGCGAGGCTACGCCAATACGAAGGTAGCCTACGCGGGGGGTGGTGCACTCAAAAAAAAACGTTGCTCAATTTTTGCTTGGAAGCAGCAGCAACACAGCCGTATTGCAGCAGTGGCCTAGCTGCAATTGTGAACAAATTGGGAACCCACGTAGGGAGTTTGATATGGTCAGGCACCCGGATTCAGAAATCCAATGCTTCCACCAAATTTTCTATAGGAGACCCAAAATGGCGGACCCAAAATGCACAGTTTATTTCATGTTTTTTCCCGAAAACTCCTGCGAAGGGGTTTTCTCAAAGAACAACTACCAAGTTGATTCTTTTCCTTGATAGCGAAACGCCTGTGGACATCTGAGTGATTCACCTGTACATGCATGACATGGCAAATGGACAAATGACGACATGTTGAAGTCAAAGTTGAATTGAATGCCAGACATGCGACTGCTTTGGTACTGCTATGTATGGGATGTGGACATGCTAAAATCCATTCACCCCGCCTCAATCAAAAGTCTTTAGACTTATGATTGTATCGTTCCAAGTTTTCAAATCTCTCTACAAATGTGAACGTTCAGCTAATGTTCCAAGGCAATTGGGCTCAGTTGTAAATCGAAATGTCCATGCGTTTCAGTCAAAAACTCGCGCTATGATTGCGAGAACCTGCCATGCTATGCAACCTCATGCACTGATTGCACCACTTTCCAGCTTACCATGAACTTCCATACATAGGGCCATTGCACTCATCGATCAGGCCAGAAAGATGCTCCATGGCATGGAGATCCTTGTTGTCCTCAGCCCGTTGGTGCTCTGTTTCAGGACGTCTGATCCTGCGTCTCAAAAGGGCGTTGGTCTCCTGCTGAATCTGCTCAATGTAGCGGTCTGAATAATCTCTATGATCTGAAGCGGGATCACCAGCAGCAGGAACACCATGATGGTAGAACTGCCAAAGCTCAGGGTCGGAGACCTCGTCAATGCCGCTGTTTTGATACCGGTTTCTGCGATGATTTGGAGATTCTTCGGACTCGTCATCGTCAGTCAAGCTTTCCACCTCAGCATTCTTAGCAGTGTTTGGATCAGCCTGCATGTCATCAGGCTTCTTCTTGTAACCCTTCAACAGGTCCAACACTTTCATCAAAGTACCATTCCACTGGTTCTGCGCCTTCTCACCTTGAAGTTCTCTAAGCTGGAAGCGCAGCACAGCAATGTACCCAAAGGCAATGCAAAGCACGGTCGCAAGGAAGACCACGGCCATGGAAGTATAGTTCAACTCTTCCATAGCTTCGAAGGCTGAATCTGGAAAAGCAGCCACAGGAGTAAGGCTCACGGCGCTGCACAACATAACCCGCATGATTGCTGTGGCCTCATGTGAACCCATTCCAGCAAGTGTAAACAGTTTGATTCCCTTTCGTGTCATTTCCTCCTGTTTTGTCTTTTCTGCCACCTCTGAGCCAACGTACTCAGAAGTACTAAGGTCATAGATTTTGCAAAGAAACATCAAGTAGAGCATTCTATCACGACTCATTCGTTTGGTCCCCAGGTCACTGGCGTTGTGTTTGGTACTTGCAGGACCTACTGAAAGAAGACCATCTCGCACCTGCTTCTCCATCCACAAAACCCTCAGGCTGATGAACGGCTGTACTCATCTCCAAGACTGCATCCGTCTCAAGACAGCATCCGTCTCGGCGGGCACCAACACTGGCATCTCCAGTAGTCCCAGTTTTCACACCCCCTTTCGATGAGGCGGGTGCTGGCCAATTCAATACCAACTATGCCAAAGCAAAATCCTCTCTTCACTTGAATTCTCTTCGATAGCCTTCTGACTCTCCACAAATTTGAGAAGCGAACTTCGTCGCTTTCAGATAAGCTGCCAAGTTGATGGCTTGTGAATTGGGCTGATGCACAAATTGCAGAACTCCTTTCTCAGTTGTTGTCTGAAGATGGTCATCAGTCCCGAAAGTCTTCAAAATCCAGCTGCAATACTTGGGCATTCTGCCTCCACTGCAGCCTTGCTGTAAAGCTCCGAAAAGCTAATCTTCTCTTTCTTGTATTTCGGCATCGTCACCAGGGTTTTGGATCAGTCCTCAAAGGATAGTCCTTTCGGAGTAGGGATCATCTCATCCAAATGATGAGGAACCATCACTTCTCCCTTGTCCATTGCCCCAGCTTGCATGGCCGTGATCTGTTCCGAAATCCATTCACCTTCGTCCAATGAACTCGGATCATCATCCTCAGAGGTGCATCGGCGTTTGGATGCATCAGTCATGCTGCTCTTGGCGGCAGCTCCCGAACTCTTCTTGGCTTGCTCACGCTTCGCCAGTAGCAAGTCCAACTGGCGTTGCTCAGCAGCCGTGAAGCTTGAGGTCTCCGCAGCACTGGGAAATGACATGGCTTCAGATATCCCCGGGATGCAAACTACGGTGCAAAAGGATAACCCTATGGCGCAGCAGGGACTATCAGCCAACAAAACATCGGTTGGAGAGTCTCCAAAGCAACACCCAGGAAATCCGAGAAAACGCAAAAGCAGCAAAAACCACTGTCGGGCAGACCCGGAACAAACAGACCCACAACGCCAAACGTGACGACAGGCCTCCATCCCCAGTCCTTTTCCCAACCTACCTCAACCTTACCTTCGCAAGTTTCGGNCCCACAACGCCAAACGTGACGACAGGCCTCCATCCCCAGTCCTTTTCCCAACCTACCTCAACCTTACCTTCGCAAGTTTCGGTAGAAAACTACAAAGTAAAAACAGTACAGGTTTCAGGTTTGTTTGCAAACTTGTTTTAAACATGACAGCAAACACTGAGATCACAAAATGTTGCAATGCGAGTCAACTCAGTGTAGAAAATCACAAATGATTTCTGTTCACGCTCTCTCAAGAATCACAAGAATCACAACACTGACACCGCTGCCATAGCAGTCTTGGCTATGCCTCGGGCCAGTGTGCTGTTATAGCGAGCTGTACTACTCCAGGAAACCTCTTCATTGGAGCATGGGGTACAGTACATATACATTGCCCAAAAGCCTGGCTCAAGGTCGTCACGAAAGTCTCGGAATTCGAAGTAAATCCAAGAACCTTCCCAACTGGCGTCCCTTGGTCAGTTCGAAACCCTGTGGCACACAAGCGGACTGGCACGTCATAAACATGACCAACTTTCCTCAGTGTCTCCTTAGTCAGGTGCCTACTCCAGATCTCATTCCTCCACGGGAGCTCGAAAGAGCTACAAGTCCCTTAATGCAAGGTACTTGCCAACATGTGGAAAAATCTGTTCCCAATCAAAATCGGCTACAGTGGGTTCATGATCTCCCCCTTTGAAATGTCGTAATGGCGAACCAGATGCACATGGTGAAGAAACATGAACAAACACTTTCTTGGGATTCCTAAACTGGTTGAGATACTGTTCNATGTCGTAATGGCGAACCAGATGCACATGGTGAAGAAACATGAACAAACACTTTCTTGGGATTCCTAAACTGGTTGAGATACTGTTCCAGAGATCTGAGCGTACTCGGAGATTCCATATCTTGCGTGATTCCCACATAGAGGATTCCCAATCTCTTGGTTTCTTGAGCAATACCCCTTTCACAACAAACTTCCACAAAGATCAGATCACGAAAACCCTTTGTCAAGCTCGCAAGCGGTCCGTCAGATACTTCAAAACCCAAGGAACTCCTGTGATGCTCGAAGGCCGAAGTGCCAAGACACTTGGTCAGGAGATCACAGGGGTTATCCGTACCCGTAAGGAAACACAATACTAAGAGTCCCCTATTGACCTGTTCTTTTAACCACTCAAGTTTGATTTCAAGATGCCTGGACTTCCTAGGGATATCCATATTTCGCAAAAGCTTGAGACTACTTTCACTATCGGAATACAATACACCAGGTATGGCTTTCTGAGTAGAATGGCCATGGTGGACATGACTCTCCCTAAGAACTTCCCAACAGCAACCATCTCTTGAGCGACTGCCTGGAGAGCATATAGCTCGGCCTCCATGCTAGACAAACTTACCAACTGCTGATGCCTACTCAAAGTTTTGATGAGACACCTCCGGTACGTAATGACACCGCCTGTTACACCTCTACGTCCAGTTGACTTCAAGGGTGGATGAGACGCATCAGAAAAACATACCAAACGATCTTCTTGGGTAAGTGCCATGGGATGCGACATCCCATCACGTGGCGGAATCTCTGAAGGGATCCGCAACACAACCCTTTGATCCTCGTAGGGATACCTCAGAACAGCCTTGAGGGCTTTCTCAGTGCAGTCAGTGGGCTTCGCCTGTTGGGTCGCCACCAATCCGATCCATGCTCCAATGTCTTGTCGCGTCTGGGCGTACCAACTAAGCTTCCCAAGGGCAGAACGGAACCGGCTGTAAGCTTCTGGGGTTAGTTCTTTCCCTTCCTGATCTAGCATTGGCGTAATGTCAGGAGCAGTGCGACTTCCTGACTTCAATCCATAGGATTCAAAAGTGGTTTTCAAATAGTCGTCCGGGAGTCCTACAAACAGAGCCTTCTCACCTGGTTGACGGAAAATCTGTCGCCCCAAAAACTTGAGTTGACCACCCCCATTCTTCGAGGTCTTGATAAACCCCCAGTCTTCTCCAGGACAACTTTCTTCCCAATTACTGACATGACGGTTTCGAAATCCCTCTCAGTTTCAGTCGCAATGAGAATGTAATCAACATATGACAACAAAGGGCAAATAGCCCCGGATTTCAACCTTCCAGTAAACAAGCATGGCTCCAAATCGTCAGATTCCAGTTGCAATTCTGCGACAATTTCAGAAAGAAACGCAACCCACTCTTGAGAAGCCGATCTCAATCCATTCAGAGCCTTAAACAGGTGCAAATATTGCAGCTGCCCCTGAAGGTCGCTTGTGGATAAAGGCATCTCTGCGACAACGTCTCTCTTCCTTAGGGGTGTAGCCATAAAGGCTGCTGTGACATCTGCACCACCTAAGACGAGATCTAGGACACCGGCAACACCTAACAAGGCTTGTTGCGCATCAGCTGAAGGTGTCGGCGAACTGATGCCCAATACTCTTGCCGAGTCCTGATTCTTTGCAATGCCCTTTACAACAATACGGCATCTGGTGATACCCCCGCCTTTATCAGTGGCTACCCACCGGGTAGGGATAATCCGACAAGATTTGTCCCACCCTTTGGCTTCCAATTCCTGCAGATTATATAGTTCACCAGTTCCCAAGTCAGACAGGTTCTGAATCTCTTTCTTCATGCCTAAAAGCGTGCCTTTCCCTGACAACTCTTTCAAGGTAGTGTCATCAATGGCACTTTCAGGTTCCCAAATACGGACATGATGATTCCCAAAAGGTACAACCACACTAGTAGCATTTGTTGCAAACCGGATCGAAAACAGGGGCAGGTCACGAACTGGCTCGTCCGAATCTGTAGCCATGAAAGATAGCTCTTCCACGTCCGCAAGACACATAGACAAACGTCGCTTCGACCTTTCCTGGTTAATCTTCTAATTGCATCTCGGGCTGCTCTAGTGGCATATCCGAATTATTTAGTCCAAGGAAAACCGTGGGCCATGCGATCAACCATTGGGGGTTCAGTACCACCCAAAAACCGCGCAACGCTTAGTCCTAACACGCCTGCCACACAAACGAAGTGCCACGCATAGACAAACGTTCGCCGACTTCGCCTTCGCCAAAAATGCGGTCTCGTAAAANGCAACGCTTAGTCCTAACACGCCTGCCACACAAACGAAGTGCCACGCATAGACAAACGTTCGCCGACTTCGCCTTCGCCAAAAATGCGGTCTCGTAAAAATTCCGCTACGCATCCCTTCGAAAATTTCCGACAAAAACAAATCTGAAACATGCGGACATGACATGACAGCTTCACTGACTCTGTCGCGCCACTCCCTTTTTCACTGGCGCACTGGGGAAACATCCTTGGTTAGCTGCCGCAACATCNACATGCGGACATGACATGACAGCTTCACTGACTCTGTCGCGCCACTCCCTTTTTCACTGGCGCACTGGGGAAACATCCTTGGTTAGCTGCCGCAACATCGACGGCTAGGGGTAGGCTATACAAGTTCAACCAAGCCCGACGCACAAATGCGCTTGGTAAAGGAAAGAAAATCACAAGATGCCATCTTAGACTCCGCAACGCCAATTTGAACATTGAACGTTACCCTGTCACGATAGTTTGACATTTCATTGTAAAAGGAAAAGCATGCTCTAGTGGTGTTGAGGGTGGGACATTTCAGGGCGGGTGTCTCGCACCACTTCTGAAGCTGAGAGCGGAAAGGACTTCACCGTGACAAAAATTGAGATCAGTTTCTCACAACACAAGAGGATCAGAAACATGTTTTTCACAAGTGCACATCAGTGTTTCAAGTGACAAGCATCCAGGTTTGTTTCCTTACAGAAACTCAAAATAAAACCAAAAACAGGCGTGTTTCCACCAAGCGTTGTAATTAAAAAAATTTAAACGAGTTTTGTTGCCCACTATGTTTTTGTTGAAACAAAAACATTTTTCCTTTGGCCAAATAAGGTTACGATCTTTGTTCCAAAGAGTAGCAACTTATTTAGTCCACGGAAAACCGTGGGCCATGCGATCAACCATTGGGGGTTCAGTACCACCCATAAACCGGGCAACGCTTAGTCCTAACACGCCTGCCACACAAACGAAGTGCCACGCATACATGCGGACATGACATGACAGCTTCACTGACTCTGTCGCGCCACTCCCTTTTTCACTGGCGCACTGGGGAAACATCCTTGGTTAGCTGCCGCAACATCCCCCATTTCGAGACGAACAACTCTAGTTTGTTCGTCCCTTGACAGACAGCTCCACAGCACAGGTAATGGCCAACGACTGGCCTGCTCGACTTCCCTGCCAGACTGGATAGATCCCAAAGAGCACCAATTCACTAGACTCGTGACATAGCTGGTCCATCCTAACACTTCTTCTTCCCGTGACACCCACTTTTCAGTGGAGAGACTTGGAGGACTACCCAACCACTTCTCACTTTTACTGAAAACATCCTTGTCATCAGAGCGTGGAAAATCCTGCTGTTGCCATAGCATACCAGCAGGCAATGGTAAACCCTGATCCCTATTATCTGGCACAAAAGGACCACCTACGTCCATACGTGCATCACCAAGACGTTGAGGAACAAACTGGTTTACCTGTGCATATCCCGTACCACTGCATCCCCTGACATCCTGGACACCCTTGGCACCCACTGCATCTGTATCCAAACACTCCAAGGGTCAGGTTGTCCCTGCTGCGTGCTTGCTCCCTAGTCCCATCCGTGGGAATACCTGCGCATCCCGACACAAACCCTTCTTGCCCACCTGGCATGTTTGCTGTTCCCGGATACACACCTGTATTACACCCACCTTGACCAGTCGGAGCAACACCAGCACAACCTGCACTCTTGCGCTCCTGGACTTGCCTGTGCAGTTTGTTGTCGTTGTTGGTCTGTTACCTCACCTCCCTCTGTGGTGTTTCCATTGACCTGGAACGAGCCTCACCCCCGCAGTGCTCCGCTACCATGCGAAACTCGAAAAGACCCAGGGGTGACTCCTAAGACCCAAACAACCAACACTTGCCAGCGTCAAGCCCCTTTTGCGCGAACAGAAAGCACAAACACAGACCTGTCAGAATCTGGTGAAAACAGCTGTGCTTGTAGCTGAGTTAAAGCTCTTGGCACAGATGACTCACACTCCTTGAGAATAAAAGCCGCAGACAGGAAACTCAATTCCTGGTCTTCACAAAAAGACAATTCCGATTTCCAAACCATTTCTCTGGACAAAAGTCACAAAATACCGTGACGTCCAAAACGAATTCAAGTTCAGGTTTATAGTTCGGTTGTCCTACAAAACCCTATGCCAAGCAAGTTTACATCATATTTGCAACAGGAAACATCAATCTCCTATTTTTGAAAGGGCTCAATCCACAAGTCGTGTGGTGGAAATATGTGGAAAAGAAAAGAAAGCAACCAACTCGCCCAAGGTTCATTAAAAATCAGAGCCCGCTCCCCCCACTAGCTGGGCAGCAGCAACCTCCATTTCCAGCAAGATTCCCCTCTTCCCCAGGCTAATCACCAGCCTCTGCAGTCGATCTTCTCAACACAGGATTTTAAGATCCTTTCTCGTGCATGCCAAAGCAAGCACCATGATCGACTGCTATCATCCTCGAGAGCCAAAACCATGACCCATCACTGAACATGTCTCCACTATATAAGACACATGCACCACAACAACGAGCTAGACCATGACTCTCGACATGGTCCTAGCGAGTGTTTCAACCTCAAACCCTTGCAATGCAGTCCGAAACTACCTATGACATCTCAAACGGTCACAAAGTAACTTCCAACTACCTGCGCTTCTCAGCTCAGAAATCGTTAGAAGATGAAGAAGCGACCAAATTCAGATTTGACCAATGGTGATGAAATCTTGCAGCAATCACCATGGTAACCTTGAAAAAGGTACGTGCATCGAATTGAGCTTTGTCAGCATCGTTGGCGATGAAATTCTCTGAAACTCACAGCAGTTCCAGGTAGCCTCAACTTTTCGCGACGAGGTGCGTCAAGACGTTTCCTGAGGCCCTGGAAGATGGAATTGACTTCTGGCTATGCCTCTTGAGATTCGCAACTTGTGAAAATTCGAACTATCCCTCAGTGGATCGTTTCAAATCCAAATAACGCCAAACGTCATGTGTACGCTTGATCAGCACAAAGTTCAGAAGCAGTGGCACCTCTTCGAATCACAAAATGATTATTGTGAAAAACAGAAGAGCGGCAGGTAACTCTTTTTCACAGCTCAGACTTGAGCCAAACCACACAGATTTCATTTTTGGTGGAATAGATCCAGTGGTGGCAACAATGTTGCAACAACAGATGCTCTTGACGCAGTCGATGGTGGATCTTATGTCGAGGTCTGCACAGGGTTCAGTNCAACAGATGCTCTTGACGCAGTCGATGGTGGATCTTATGTCGAGGTCTGCACAGGGTTCAGTACCAGCAGTACCACCAATGCCAGGCACTCAAGTGCCAGCTGGCAGCAGTGGTGGGTCAACAGAGCGCCTTACCATGGATTCAAAGTGGATTCCCTCTGCACCTCTTCCTGAATGGAAGACATGGACAAGCAGAGCCCGAGAACTTGCAGGGTTCAAG
>BGPT01003311.1:59475-97565 GCA_003297045.1 Symbiodinium sp. clade C Y103 | reverse complement strand
GACGCTTCAGAATGTTAGCCCCCCAGAAGGAAAACACCATGGCAGTGAAGGACGGAGAAGCTACAAAACCAGGCGGAAAAACTGCCTGACGTCCTTTCTAAATCCCAAGAGAAGGTTTCAATCACAGCCCAACCAGAAACCCAAGCTGCCTGCTGCCTTGCTGCTGCTGGCTGCTGCTGCTGCTGCTGCTGGAGGCTGCTGCTGCTGGAGGCTGCTACTGCTGCTGCTGGTGCTGGGGGCCTGCTGCTGCTGGAGGCTGCTGCTGCTGGTGCTGGGGGCCTGCTGCTGCTGGAGGCTGCTGCTGCTGCTGCTGCTGCTGGAGGCCTGCTGCTGCTGGAGGCTGCTGCTGCTGCTGCTGCCGGAAGCTTGCTGGAGGTGCTGCTGCTGCTGCTGCTGCTGCTGCTGCTCTTGCTGCTGTTCTTGGTGCTGCTGGTCTTACTGCTGCTGGTCTTGTTGCTAGTCCTGCGGCTGCTCTTGCGGCTGCTGGCTGCTGCCTGCGGGATGCGGCTGCTGCTGCTGCTCTCGCGCTGGTGCACTAAAATGTGCCAGAAGGCTGCGGGCTGCTATGGGCTGCTGCTCTTGCTCGCTTACCTTCTTTTGCTGCTGACGCAAGAAGCCCCCAGACGTTTCAGAACGCTAGCCCCGCAGAAGGAAAACACCATGGCAGTGAAGGACGGAGAAGCTGCAAAAGCAGACGCAAAAACTGCCTAACGTCCTTTCTGAATCCGTGTTTTTTTCTTTCGACCTCTTGCTGGCTTACCTTCTTTTGCTGCTGACGCAAGAACAGCCCCCAGACGCTTCAGAATGTTAGCCCCCCAGAAGGAAACACCATGGCAGTGAAGGACGGAGAAGCTACAAAACCAGGCGGAAAAACTGCCTTGCTGCTGCCTTGCTGCTGCCTTGCTGCTGCTGCTGCATCCGTTTTGATGCTTCTTGCTCCTGCCTGCTATACGGGCGACGAACGACGAAAACGAGCTGTCGACGACGAGGACGAGTTGCTGCTACTCCTGCTGTTGCTGCTCCTGCTGCTGCTCGCTGCTGTGGCTGCTCTTGCTGCACGCTGCCTGCTGCCGCTGCCATGGGGGCTGCTGCTACTGCTACTGCTGCTGGCTGCTATGCCTGCTCTTGCTGCAAGCTGCCTGCTGCCTGCTGCCTGCTGCCAGCTGCCTGCTGCCAGGGGGCTNGCTGGCTGCTATGCCTGCTCTTGCTGCAAGCTGCCTGCTGCCTGCTGCCTGCTGCCAGCTGCCTGCTGCCAGGGGGCTGTTGCTGCGGGATGCGGCTGCTGATGCTGCTCTGCTGCACTAAAATGTGCCAGACGGCAGCGGGCTGCTGCTCTTGCTCGCTTACCTTCTTTTGCTGCTGGCGCAAGAAGCCCCCAGACGCTTCAGAAAGCTAGAAGCTGCAAAAGCAGACGCAAAAACTGCCTAACGTCCTTTCTGAATCCCACAAAAAAAGAAAGCTCCTCTTGCTGGCTTACCTTCTTTTGGTGCTGANCAAAAGCAGACGCAAAAACTGCCTAACGTCCTTTCTGAATCCCACAAAAAAAGAAAGCTCCTCTTGCTGGCTTACCTTCTTTTGGTGCTGACGCAAGAATAGCCCCCAGACGCTTCAGAATGTTAGCCCCCCAGAAGGAAAACACCAAGGCAGTGAAGGACGGAGAAGCTATAAAACCATGCGGAAAAACTGCCTGACGTCCTTTCTGAATCAGAAATTTTCAATCACAGCCTCACAGCCCAACCAGAACCCAAGCTGTGTGCTGCCTTGCTGCTGCTGGCTGCTGCTGCTGCTGCTGCTGCTGCTGGAGGCTGCTGCTGCTGGAGGCTGCTGCTGCTGGAGGCTGCTGCTGCTACTGCTCTTGCTGCAAGCTGCCTGCTGCCTGCTGCCAGCTGCCTACTGCCAGGGGGTTGTTGCTGCGGGATGCGGCTGCTGCTGCTGCTCTCGCGCTGCTGCACTATTTACACGGTCTTCCGACGCCCGACGACGAGAACGAGCACGGAGAAGGCAGCGGGCTGCTGCTCTTGCTCGCTTACCTTCTTTTGCTGCTGACGCAAGAAGCCCCCAGACGTTTCAGAACGCTAGCCCCCCAGAAGGAAAACACCATGGCAGTGAAGGACGGAGAAGCTGCAAAAGCAGACGCAAAAACTGCCTAACGTCCTTTCTGAATCNATCCCACAAAAAAAGAAAGCTCCTCTTGCTGGCTTACCTTCTTTTGGTGCTGACGCAAGAACAGCCCCCAGACGCTTCAGAATGTTAGCCCCCCAGAAGGAAACACCATGGCCGTGAAGGACGGAGAAGCTACAAATCCAGGCGGAAAAACTGCCTTGCTGCTGCCTTGCTGCTGCCTTGCTGCTGCTGCTGCTGCATCCGTTTTGATGCTTCTTGCTCCTGCCTGCTATACGGGCGACGAACGACGAAAACGAGCTGTCGACGACGAGGACGAGTTGCTGCTACTCCTGCTGTTGCTGCTCCTGCTGCTGCTCGCTGCTGTGCCTGCTCTTGCTGCACGCTGCCTGCTGCCGCTGCCATGGGGGCTGCTGCTACTGCTACGGCTGCTGGCTGCTATGCCTGCTCTTGCTGCAAGCTGCCTGCTGCCTGCTGCCTGTTGCTGCGGGATGCGACTGCTGCTGCTGCTGCTGCTCTCGTGCTGCTGCACTAAAATGTGCCAGAAGGCAGCGGGCTGCTGCTCTTGCTCGCTTACCTTCTTTTGCTGCTGGCGCAAGAAGCCCCCAGACGCTTCAGAAAGCTAGCCCCCCAGAAGNATCCCACAAAAAAAGAAAGCTCCTCTTGCTGGCTTACCTTCTTTTGGTGCTGACGCAAGAACAGCCCCCAGACGCTTCAGAATGTTAGCCCCCCAGAAGAAAAACACCATGGCAGTGAAGGACGGAGAAGCTACAAAACCATGCGGAAAAACTGCCTGACGTCCTTTCTGAATCAGAAATTTTCAATCACAGCCTCACAGCCCAACCAGAACCCAAGCTGCCTGCTGCCCTGCTCCTGCTGGCTGCTGCTGCTGCTGCTGCTGGAGGCTGCTGCTGCTGGAGGCTACTGCTGCTACTGCTCTTGCTGCGAGCTGCCTGCTGCCTGCTGCCAGCTGCCTGCTGCCAGGGGGCTGTTGCTGCGGGATGCGGCTGCTGCTGCTGCTCTCGCGCTGCTGCACTAAAATGTGCNAGGACGGAGAAGCTGCAAAAGCAGACGCAAAAACTGCCTAACGTCCTTTCTGAATCCCACAAAAAAAGAAAGCTCCTCTTGCTGGCTTACCTTCTTTTGCTGCTGACGCAAGAACAGCCCCCAGACGCTTCAGAATGTTAGCCCCCCAGAAGGAAAACACCATGGCAGTGAAGGACGGAGAAGCTACAAAACCAGGCGGAAAAACTGCCTGACGTCCTTTCTGAATCAGAAATTTTCAATCACAGCCTCACAGCCCAAGCAGAACCCAAGCTGTGTGCTGCCTTGCTGCTGCTGGCTGCTGCTGCTGCTGCTGCTACTGCTGCTGCTGCTGGAGGCTGCTGCTGCTGGAGGCTGCTACTGCTACTGCTCCTGGCTGCTATGCCTGCTCTTGCTGCAAGCTGCCTGCTGCCTGCTGCCAGCTGCCAGCTGCCTGCTGCCAGGGGGCTGTTGCTGCGGGATGCGGCTGCTGCTGCTGCTCTCGCGCTGCTGCACTAAAATGTGCCAGAAGGCTGCGGGCGCTGCTGCTCTTGCTCGTGCCAGAAGGCAGCGGGCTGCTGCTCTTGCTCGCTTACCTTATCTCTTTTTCCCTGACGCGCTCCCCCTTGCGTCGGCCGGGGTCGGCGGATATACATACTGTACATAATGTGTAATTAATCAAACTATATAGACAACAACTGAATAAACACACATACATTGTAAGTATACTTATATATATATATATATACACGTGTGTCTGTGTGTTAGATGTATCAGGATTTGTTCATATCTCCCAGGATTTGGCTTCGACCAAGGTAAGCTGCGGCTTCTGCTGACCACTGTGATCTTTCTCCTGGGCCAATCTGTGCTTCATCATCTCGACGGTGCTTACCACAGCCCTTGGGAAGCCGTGGTTCCCACTAGTTGGAAGATGGAAAACCCATGGAATTCCATGATTTCACAGTATGAACATGGTTCGAGTGTATGACTGAAGCCATGCCAATTCATAGTGTACTGTTTCGGGACCGAATGGAGACAGACTAACTCCAATCGTATGCCCCCAACATAGCACCATCTATATAGCACCTGTATGCAAATACAAGAGGACAACAACCGGAGAAACAAACAACCGTCGCCTCGCAGTGCAGGTTCAAGGGCCAATCGCATTGCAACCTTCGCTTGCAGGTTTGGCAACTGCAGTTATGGAGCAAAGGTTTCACAAGACTTGCTAATAAATATGGTGGGTCATAAGTTTCTTAAGATTCTTAAGAATAGGCATTCGCAGGCTTGAGGGAGTTCAAGCTGTCAGCAATGCATCTTTGCACACGATTCTAAAGCCACACCTTGCCCAAGTTCCGTCGCTTGGAATCTGCGAAAGGGATCTTCACAGCCTATCTTCGATAGCTTGCCGCATGTTGAGATATGCCGTCTTGGTGTTGGGAATTGCCGATTTGCCTCTGCGAAACCTTAAGTCAGGGTGTTGATCTACCTCTACTTCATGGTGGGGCTCATCTATGACCGGGCAAGACATGTCTATCAGGCAGAGGGGCAGGAAGTTGTCGCATGCTTACTAAGAAGCAACTGTGCTTGGCGAGCTGAGAGGAAGACCAGTATGTAATGATGGTGGTTCCAGACATGTAACCCTTCTTGAACTGTGTGAGCAGCTTCACACTTCTGATGATTCTGACGTAAAGTGTAAACAAAATGCATATGGGCCATATGGGAGCTATGCAACAAGCATTGACGAGCAGAATAGACGAATGGTTCCAAGAGAACTCTTGGGAAAGCCAGCATCGAATGCACCACAACGGGAAAAAGAACAACGCTTGACTCAGCAGTCTCTAGATTTCCATAGCCTTCTGGGAACGTCTTCCCATTGCCGTTGAATTCTGGAAGTATGCTGGACATTCCATGGACGTGATGATGCGGCAGCACGAGGCAGTCAAGAAAAGGGACCTCACGATCATTGGTGGTATTCGAGTACCGAGGCGCTCAATGTTGACACGTTATCGTCCCATTGGGGCAGTGTTAGTGTGGCATTTGCGCTACTAAAGTTGCATCTTTGGATGTTGTTTTCTGATTTTGTGGCCCTTTTTTGGGACAGGAAGTGGGTGGAAGACTGGCAAGAATGCGTGGGAACTCCCAGGAATTTAATCCAAAGCTCCAGACCTATGCACATTGATTGCTGGATGCTTTCCATGCAGGTGCGGTTGAAGCTCAATTCTGCTACGTTGAAATTACAAACCTTCTTTCAAGTAGCAAAGCAGTTTGATTCTGGCGAAGTTGCTTTCGTTCAGGATTTCTCCAAGAAACCGAAGCCGCTAGGATCCATGGATGTTTCTGCATTTGAGGTCAGTTTGATCTTGACAGTGCTGCTGGTAGTGATGTTTTACTTGGCCGCTTGGACGTGAAATTCACAGCAAGCAACATATTCCAAGATTCCAGAGGGTTCCAGTGCACAAAGCTTTGTCTGTGCTTGGGAATCGATTTGGGGAACCATCACGACTCACCTGGGGTGAGCTTCCTAGACTTTGGTTTGTTCATGTTTGTTCGATTTTGCCACGTTGAAGACTAAAAACGCATCTGGTGAATCTGTAGTGCACCCCATTGTTTGAAGCATCACTGTAGCTGAGGAGCCAGTCATCTTGTGTCTGCAGAGTGATGATGAAAGCTTCACACAGACCTGTGACCAGGCAGGTTGACAAAGTGTTGTGGATCGGAGAAAACTGAAATCCACAGAGGTTGAAGAGTTGACTCAGCTGACTGCTGGAAGTTCATCGAATTAGCACACTGCTGGAGGGTCATCTCACCTGGGATGGTGTGATGGCGAGGCGAAAGATTTGCATCAGCCTTACCAGATCCTGTCCATGATAGTTTGGACCTCAACTGAAAGTGCCACAACATGCCACATAGTGCTACAAGAAAGAGCTGTAGCATGACGTGGAACTGTGGAATGAGAGAGTTTGATGTGGAAGCAGTTTGAATGTACTGCAAAAATATGCAACAGAACGCAAGGGTGTAAATGTATACGGATATAATCGGATATATCAATATATATATATATACGTACACTTATACATACATGTTATTGTTATGACTATGATTCTCATTACTATTAGCATTATTATTGATTGTTGTTGTTTATAATGTGGTATTTTTTCATTTATTGTTATCATTACTATAATACTATTGTTATTATTACTGTCACTAGTATCATTGTCACTATTATTGTTATTGTTACTATTATTGTTATTGTTATTTAGTATAAAGGATGCCAGGGCATGCCTGGGCCATGCCTTTCTCAGCGCAGTGAAGCAAGGCCATCCTGCTGCAATTTTCTCTCATCATCGACGTGGCGACAATTTCTACGAGGTTTCGAAATCGTGGAGACCTGTGAACCCTGAAGACTCTGCACAGTAAGGCAGTCTTCAGCAAGGTGTAGTTTTTGTATATCTTTGTGTCAGTGAGAATCAACCAGTGATCAGATAGGTTTGATAAGCATGTTTCAAGATGTTTCAAGAACAACTGGCATCCAATGGCCTGAGAAATCGGCCCTTCGCCATAGCCAGGTTGTCTTCCTGGGTGCTGCTTGCTGGGCATGTTCTGCCAGAGTTTGACGGGAGACTCAGCGGGACGACTGCAGGTGCTCGTGTCAAGGCATGTCAAGGCATTCCGCAAGACACAAACCATCGCAACGTATCACACCGTATGACAATACATCACCTGGTGATCCTGGTAGCATTTTGAAATAATTTCATATAATGTCCATGAGTTTCCCTTGGAAAGCTCTGAAATCCAGCACCGGAAGAGTTTCGACACGTCCGACACGTCACCAGATCCTGAGGTTATGACGTGTCTCGCCTGTGCGTTTCTCATCCTGCCTGGGAACCAAAGTGGACAGACATCCATAGACATCCTGTATCATCTTCTCGAACCACACGACGTGCAGTGTGTCATGGTGAGAATCAGATAAGATTATATAAATGGAATTGAATGGATCTATGATCTAAGTAGGTGAACATCCCAGCATACTCTAGTTGGATCTAGTGAATCCTGTCAGTACGATCTGAGCTGTATGTTGTTCATTTTGTGGACACCGCAGCCCTTGGATCTCGCTGCTCACCCATGTCATGTCAATATGGCTCCGAGGACTTTCAGTTGCAGTGTGTCTGCTTCCAGTGAGAATCCAGAGGCTGTGGGTTGTTACAGTTCGATTTATGGTGGCCATGAGATTAGTACGTTTTCACCGAGGGGATAGAGACTTGCGGAGTTTGGCACTTGCATTTTGAAGTGCCAGGAGAGAAGATGTTCTTTGATGTTCTTTTCTTTGCACTGCGATACGTTTTGCATTTCAGAAAAACGTGTTTCACATGAGTTCCCTCTCACTGCAAGTTTTGTAACATGCCTCACAGCACAAAAGCTCTCAGTAGGGATGAAATTCCATTGGAAGCTGCTGAAACGCAGGATTTCGACAACATCCTGGGGTCCTTGATGAGTTTCTTCAAGTTGGCTGTAACCGGCCCAGCTGTTGAAGATTCACAGTGGTTGGTCCATGGGCGCTTTACAAGATACCTCAGTGATGGAAGTAGGTGGATATCAGTGGGGGGATGTTAGCAGCTGGTATTTTTTTGTGAAGTCACATTCTGCTAGTGCAGAATCCATTGGAAATCCCAAATCCTGATGAGTCCAGGGTCAGCTCGAGATGCTGCAGCCTCGCAACTGCTTTTGATACAACATGATACAACCAAGGATGTGGTGAAGTCTTCAACATATGTTTGACCTTGAACCCATGCTTCAGACAAATCAAGTTAACCCATCACAACAAACATTTCCTCTAACGGGTGGCCACTAGGTGAGTATGTACCCTGCAAGCAGCTTCGTTGCTTTGGAGGACTCAAGCTTTGGGCTGATGTTTGTCATGGAGTCATTGGGGTTTAACTCCGCGGGTTGCATGCAAAGAATCTGTGCCAAGACCGGCATTCTGAACCCAGAACTTAGAAAAGAAGTGTGACCACACATGGTTGATATTGTTGAATCCCGGCCCAAGTTGCAAAGAAGTTATTTTGAAGATGTTTCATGATGTTCCATGATGTTTCATCTCCTCTCCTTTCTGAAATCAATGGCGTGTGGCATCATTTTCCGTTGTAGGACAGCATTCTGGTCCTGTTCATCACAAGCTGTTTTCGACTCATCGCTCGGAACCTCAGATCATCTCGGAGTGCGCTCGAAGCGCTAGTCATGTGTGTGCTGCCAGGATCTGCCAGGCTGGTAGAAGCTTGCTGATATTAATGCAAAATAATATATCTCATATACAGATAGATGTCTATGTCAATATATACTCAACGATATATAATTATTACATGTCATTTAGTATTAGGGAAGAGGAGGGCTGATGCTTCACGTAGCACCCTTGTTTGTCACATTCTTTGTCAGCTGTTTGACATCCGATCATCCGCAGGTCATTTTCTTCCTCATGAAGCTGTTGATTGCCCAACTCACTTGTGCTTGGCTCAAGGGTAAGGGCCAGCTGGCTGGGGCAAAATTGATTGCCGCAAAGATGGAAAGATCTGAAACAAGGCCTGAAAGGAATATAACAACCCAACCCAGCCAAGTGATGAGAAGGGACTGTCGCGAGACCGGACTGTCGGTGTCATCATGAGTCATCCAAAGCACTCCAAATCCGAGGTGAGTACCGGCGCATCTACCGCCTCATGATGGGGCATGCGCGACTCTGCCAGACGCCCAGGATTGTTTTGAGATGTTTCGCAGATGGTTTTGGGATGTTTTGGGCATCTTTGTGACTTTGTGGATGTTGACACCTTATGCAAATGTATGCCTTTTGCTGGTTGGATGTCAGAGGTCGAATGTGGAAGATATGCGAGGCTGGATCTGGCACGACATTCCGAATTGCCCGGTCGTTGCCTTCGAAGTCTTTGAAGACATTGAATATGATTCAGCTTGCATTCCTGTTCCAGAATGTTTGGAGAGGTAAAACAAGAGAGGTTATCAGCCAGCCGGTGATCTATCAATATTCAAAAATTATTCAACATGTATTTTATCTTCCATCCAACAAATCTATTTGATAGGATTGAAATAGTTCATCCAATTCATCCGACAAAAAATGGAAGTTCCAACAAACTGGACAAGCAAAAAGCAGTTTGAAGTTTCCCACTTGTTGGATATCCCGATATCCCAGCAAAAATAGCGAGTATCCCATGTAAGTGTTGGATATCCAACTTTAAAAAAAGATGGGATAGTTTTCCAGTTATATCATAGTTATATCATGGTAAGATCCCAGTTATAGCTAATTTCCATCCAACCAAAATGGGTGAGGCCATGGAGAGCATCCATCCCAGTCGCTTCAGCAAATTCGTTGAGCGACCTGGCACCCGTGGGAAGTGGACAGCGGTTCAGAGCTTGGAGTAAGAAAGGATGACTTAAAGGGACACAAAAGATATACGGATATATTCATGAATTATTCATGTATATTCGTGTATATGTTTGATATTATCTATATATGTATGTTATGCTCTTATATTACGTGTGGGCAACTTTCTAAGTTGAAGCAACAAGCACGGATACACAAATGCGGTTAAATCATGTTGAACCGACCTTTGTTGTACCACCTACTTTCACTTAAGTCCATGGGAGACCCAACCACAGCTTGGCCGCTTTGGCATTAGGAAATTGCGCTTGGATGATCCATTGGACTTCAGTGAAGGGGATCACGGGGTCTCTGGTGGCATCCAGGTGCGGTGGTGAAGCCTGTTGCATTTCTGGATGTTGGATCCGCTTTGTAGAGATTGCAATTGCCTTGAGAACTGTACTATACCCCGATACACCCTGATACTCATTGAGTACGTTCAGAGTTGAGATGCTCCAGAATTCAGATGTGCTATTTTTGAGTTTGATTTCAGATGGTTGAAACATGCTGGAACATCATGTCAGGTATCCTACCAGATGATGCCAGTTCAAAAGAATTATAAAGAGTTGTATTGTTTGAATCCATTTAATGTTGTCAGTTGAGACACAAAATCACTGAACATGATCAATATTGTCAGAAGACCAACAAGAAAACTTGTATAAGATGGTCAAACTTACCGCCAATGAATTAGTATTTAGCATTAGATGAGTAAATGAAATGTTTTAGATTGATTGTATAAAGTCATATAAATCATCAATCACACCCCATCTCTGCACATCCATCCCCATCCCTGCCAACGCTTTTACATGACCACATGATGCCAGGTTTGGGAGGCTGCGAATCTGCACCCAACCAATGTTGCCTGGAACGAAAGATGACAAACTGTTGTAGCAATGTGTCTATCTCCTGCTTTTGAGATCGAACTGATAACTGAACTTAAGAGATAACACTAAAGGATGTATAGATAGATGTAGATGGATGGATTAGACTGGATTAAATCAGATTTAGCCAGATTAGCTTGGACTAGATGGACACAGAAATAGATAGGTTTGTTCATGTTGTCATGGACCATATGTACATGAAAAACACATTAATACCTTTAAAGATATTTAAAACGATGTGATATCTCCCCCTTGGTGGCTGGTGATCCTTGGGGCTGGGGTCACCCAGGTGGAGACCGTAAAGCGACTGGGAGGAGATCCCAAACATCCCTTTCCTCTGGAGGAAGAACTGCAGACAGAGGCAACTGGCAACGGAATTGCAACCGGTTAATCAATCAATAGATCAAGGTATATCAAGGTATATCAAGCAATAAACCAATCCATAGATTAACCTGATATCAATTAATATCAATCAATAAATCAACCAATAAATCAACCAATAAATCAACTAGATTCAAATAGTTAATTTGAACCTGATATCAACACGATATCGACCTGATATCAACTAATCCTCAGTGGTCCCAGCCATCGCACTTCTGGAAGCGAAGCAACCGGAAACCGATGGTGCTAGGCCGACAAGTGCCGAAAGGTGCTACATCTCTTTCAGAAGCAGATGAAGTTGCCGCTTGGAGCATTTGTGGGCACGGTCTTCAGAAATCTTGTGGTTTGTTGCGGTTTTATGTTTCCTTTAGTGACTAGCAAATGGTTATTCACGAGTTTTCTATCCGCTTAAACCTATCTATCATACAGTTACATCATGTTACATCGCAATATGGCGTGTAGATATTCAATACATTTATCAGGGAATCTGAGGAAACAACAGATGAATTGTCACGGTCTTCAGGGTCTCCCAAATCCATCAGCCCGGCAGAACACCCGGCCTCAGGGCGGTGAAAGGTGAGGCATCAGCCTGGGACCTCAAATGCGGTGGTGTTGCAGCCGGCACAGACCACAACAACAAATGGAATCAAATGGATTCAAAGTCAATCAGACCTCTCCCTGGGTCCTGAGCTGAGGCTTCATCTATGGGACCCTCCAGTGGCATAAACTCTCTGAACTCTATGAACTCTGTACGGAACTCGGTTTTGTGCCTTTTGCTGCTTGTAAGCCTCAGCTCAACAGTGCCATGGTTGTAGGACAGCGATGTTACTGAGGCAGAGCTCACCATGACAAGCGCAAACAGCTAATGGCGAGAGGTGCTGGCGCAGTTGGCGTAGGTGGCGTAGTTTCGATCGGCCCAGCGTGATGAACGGTCCCACCATGCTCTAATGGTCTGGAAGCGATCATCAAGCCGACATCAATTGATTTTGTCTGGGGCAAATTAGATAAATGAGTACGCAATTCCATTTCCTGCCGTTCTTGTTTCTGCAAAACGCGAAACAAGCAAAGATGGCAAAGTTTTTTCACCAACCGGAGCAGAGGAGCTGCACCTGAGAGAACCTGAGACAACCTGAGACAACCTGAGACAATGCGGTGTGGAATGTTGTAGATCCATATGGCCAGGAATACAAGCAAACGGATGCTGTTTAGCAATCCCTCGATGAATTAGCAGGTGAATCTCACGCCAAATCCTTTCCGTCCTAACCTTTAGTTTGCAGAACGATGGGGTAAGTAAGTAAGAGTTTGACAAGTACAACCAGGTACAGTATTGCACTTTCTAGTTGCATTATTCTTGGAATTTCATTTTGCAGCAGTCAAGAGAATTCATTGCAGCTGCTCTGTTGCACATGGTTGGCACTTCCTTAAAGGATCCTGTGCCATGTAGCATCACATCCTCTGAATGTGGTAAGGCGCCTGGGCCAGCAGCTACCAGCAGATCCAGCAGATATGATAGATCACTGCAGACGAAAGACGATGTGTTAAGAACAGGCTGTTGGTTTACAAAACATATTTGCATATATTTGCATCATTTGCATCGAAAACTGTTAGAAGCTGCCACCAAGAGATATTCGGACTGCCAAGGCATACCTCAGATCCTCACCGTTGTTGCTTCACCCCCAAGGGACCAATATTATCCATTGTCTAAGTTTCAAAACGAAGGACGGTGTAAAAGGTTGTACTAGATTTGGCCTTTTGGGCCCCCACGATTGGAGGCATTTGGGACGGCGTCAGCTGTGTGAAGCTGAACAAACTGCTGCGATATGCTGCAATGCTCCTGTTAAGCCTTTACCAGGGTCTAATGAATATGCCTAAACACATCCTAATGGATAGAAACTGAAAGGATTTGAATGCCAAAGACTGTGTAGGTTGCAAGGCTCTTCTACCACACTATACCATACTTATTTTTTGATGTTTTTTGAAAGGTAGATGGCTCTCCATTCTAAGCCTCCCCGGAATCAGCAGGAGGATGTGGAGGAGATCTCCCAAGATGGCAAGGAGTCGCCGAAGTCGCCTTTCCATGTGGCAGGGATGCCTAGTGACTTTGTGCTGGGAACCAGTACCGAACCACTGGGTATTTTAGTCGTTGTTGATGTGCACTGACTGGCAGCGCACTGACACTTCTCAAGTCGATTCTAAGTCGTTCTTTTTAAGTTGATTCGGAGCTAGGTTTCTTCTCCGGAAATGAGGAATGGACCAGGTGACCAGGGTGTCAAGTGACAAGTGCGCGGATATGCGCGGATGTTTTTTTGGCTTAAGGGAAGACACAGTGGGAATTGAGGCGTCACCGCCACCGCCACCTAAAGAAATCGGTTTCAAGAAGGCACCTGGGGACGAAATCGAGCAACTGGCGCAGTATTCAAGTAGCATCAAGTGACTAATCAAGTGGCTATGTTTTAACATAGCATCTGAGAAATTTAAGACTTGAATCATAATCAAAGGCGACATTTCCTTCACGTTACAGGGGCAAAAGATTCTACTGGTTGGTGCGATGGATTTGGCAAGGTATTGTGACATGTGTGTAATGGTGTGCCTTTGTGCTATATATTATATGAATGTTAAGGCCTGTTTGACATATATCATACCATGGAACATTGACCATACAAGGGTTGCATAGATATGAATATAAATCAATATTTTTCATGAGAGGTAATACCTTCGATGGCGTTTGCCACAGACCACTGGCTTCCATACCCAAGACATGCTTGAGTTGCCAGGATCGGCACAAGCACCCAGCAAAGAAGACAAAGAAGCGGCGTTTGGACATCCCAGGATGAGGGCTGGATAACTGATGTCAGGGAAATCCTGAAACTCTGCAGATGTTTCACCTCTGGAATTCATTGCAGAAACCCAAAAAAATACACAGACCCAATGCCGATCAATGTCGTCTCTGAGGGTCTTTGACAGATTAGGATCATTAGGGCACATCCACTGTTCATTCGCCCCTTGATGTATTGTTTCGCTTCTTAGGGCCTGTCAATGAGCTCTTGCGTGCCTGCATCTCAGACCATCTCAGCCTCGCAAAATGATCAAATATGATCAAATGCTAATACAGGATAGTGCAGGCCCTTGTAGCGCGCCAGCAAAAGTTCAGGTTCTTCGAAGCAACCGATGTTGCTTATTAGCGCCTGAACCTTACTCCATCTTACTCCTCTACACTGCAAAGATTTGCAAAGTAGGTTCTCACGATATCTCAAGATATTCCGCTTTTTGACATCACATTTAGGTCCCAACCGCTGCATTGTTTTGGCCCCCTGAGGCTTGGTTTGGATGACTCCGCTCAGGACATTGTCATTATCCAGGCTGGGTCAACAAGCTGAATGGTGTGCGGGCTTAAAACTTAAACCCCTTTGGGTATGGCTCAGTTCTTTATGTTTGAACCCACAAAGATGGCTATTTCCCCGTGTGATACTTGGAATACACATGTAAAAAAGTCTCCTGGGAGGCCTTGCTTCGTGTCGACGAGAAAGTAAGCTTCTTCAGGCGGGTGTCCGTTTCGAGATTGATCCTTTGATACATCTACATCATCATATCTAAATGTACGGATTTGTACGGATATCCATGAACCATGGAGTCTACAGTATTAATATAATGTATTATAATATAATGCCGTTCTATCATGTTTAGAACATGATAGAGCCATGTTATTATCTAATAAATTCTATGGATACCCCGCGCGGAACATCCTTTCAGGAACGCCGGGGCCAGCGACGAGGTAGCCCAGCACATCGCACAGCTCTTTGAGGCGCATCAATGATTACAGCACAGCCAAAGCCGTCAGATGGGGATAGATAGGGATCAATAATGCAACTTGTAGCTACCCCAAAATAGATAGAAAACTGTTGCTTAAGCTTGGAGAATCTACAACATTATGAGGGAAACAAAACTAAACATTGTTTAATTTGTTTCCAACTGGGCAATCATGTGCGAGAACTGTTGTTTTTTGTCAAAGGTATATCAACCCAGAAAGTTGATTTCTGGCTTGAGACCCTCATGAAAAAATGCTTACAGGTCTTGCAGTCAGAGGTGGTTTGAGGGTTTTGATATGTTCAATGCTGTATATGTTCTTCATATTTCTTATTAGGAAGATATCAATAAATTACTGCAGATTTGCTGTTCCCTCCGCGTCTCATCCAATCGGGCCGGGGGCAACCTGAGCCGGACAACAAAGGCGGGAGTGGATGATATCGTCAGGAGCTCAGTGCGACGGTGACACTATGCCTGTTATGAATCCTGGGCATCCCCATGTAGTCACTATGTCACCCTGATGTAATGTGTAGTTGAGCACAACACTCAAGCTGGAAGCAAAACTTGGAGGGGCCCAGAACAAATCTTCACTTCCAAGCGGTGCCCAGACGGAGTACACCAGCGGCTTCTTGCGCAGAGCTTGGCTTGTGGTCCGCATCTCAGCAGCGGAGATGCCAGATATTAGTACCGTATATACATACATATATTGTCATATTATATTCATACATATATAAATGAATAGTCCGTATGTTAGCGTTTAGTTCCCATTCGAAAAACACACAGTTGGAAAGCAACATTGATTCCAGATGCTACTTCTTTGCCAAAGGAAAAAAGGATTTGACAATATTTGAGATTTCAAACTTGTGATACTTGTGATAGAAATTGATAGAAAGGAGAACCCTACTCTTCCATTCCTACAGCTGAAGCCAAGGCCATTCAGGTACTTGCGGTGCTAACAGTCCTGACCTTAGCGGCAAAGCCCAGGTGTTTCTGATGATGCTGGTGATGTTGGTGCTTGTGAACGTCCAATTCAAATGGTATGTGATGATGCATGTGACACCATGATACATCATGCATGCATGATTGTATCTATATATATGATAACAAAAAACCATAATAATGATATATATATATATATATACAATAATATATATATATATATTAATATATATATATATATATATAAAGTTATATAGTTATATATGTAATTATGTCCACATATGTACTGTATCTATACCTCTGATTACTCATTTCTGTATGAGATGTATGTGTACGTATCGGTACCCGATTGCAATACCACCCCCTTTCTTTCACGTGACTAAGATTGCACAGATAAAAATGATCAGGGATTGCTGACCCTATACGGACATACTCAAAATATATCCGCCAGGCAATGCTCGATTACATGTGATGCATGGACATGTCAAAGAGCAAAATACACTGTAAAACACAGTACAAAATGAAGTCTTCAAGATCTGAACTTCATCAAACATTGTTCGTCTCCGTGGAACCACAAGGTCGTTATCCTGAAAACGTACATATCACATATATGTGTCATCACCTAGACATCACGATGTCGCCAAAATGAACAACCACAAAAAAAAAAAAACTAAGATTTTTTTTGAAAGATAACATCATGAAAATGCAGTTTCGTATGGTATTTACCGTGTTTTTTGCTTATGCACATGGATACGGGGGGNGAAAGATAACATCATGAAAATGCAGTTTCGTATGGTATTTACCGTGTTTTTTGCTTATGCACATGGATACGGGGGGTGGTATTGCAATCGCGCGCCTACGTATCCGTGTACGTATCCGTGTACGTGTTTCTGCATGTATTCTAAATATTAACAAACTATGCACATATTGGAGTACACTCGGCCAGGTGCTTTTGGTGATCGCAGCAGTGGTTTGTCACTGAGACGACCGTGTTTCAAGGGCAACTTGCAGACTCATGATAGCAGATATAGACATATATCATATATCCAAAATGATACACATTCATGTTCATTTGCGTATCCCATTGTGTCTATGAGTGAGTGAGGAATCCGCCAATCTACAATAGTATTCATTTGATTTTTCCTGGCTCTTCTGAGCTTCTGTGGTTCCAGTGCACAGATTTTGCCCGCATAAGGTCGTGTTTGTGTCCGCGCTCGATTGGGTTCGGGGCCTGTGCCAGTTTTCGGACTTCACCAACGGGACTGAGCAGATGTGTTTGGTGCGGCTTGTGCTGCTTGCACAACAGTCATTTCGAACTGTACTTTGGACTTTCCAGACAAGCGCTTAAATTGGAATACCTCACACCTCACTTCACTTTGAAGTGTCATTACATGTCATTACTCGTACTAGCTTTTGCTTGAATGCACTTGGAGTAATGTGAATAGCTGAAGAATGTTGGAGAGTCATTGCAGTGCCGGTCGTTGACATTTTTGCAGGACGTGCAACCACGGCAACGACTGCCGGCTCCAGGTGTGGATGGGGCAGAATCGCATAGAGTGGTCACCATGGACTTGTGATGAATTATGATGAACTGTGACGAATTATGATGGATCGTCAAATACTAATATTACATAATATTACTAATAATGGAAGACTATATGGATAATGATGGATAATGAACATTTTTCAACCCTTCGAACAGATTTCATTGGTCTTCGCTGCTGCAAGCATCACTATTGGATGTTGGCACTGCAACTGAGGTGGCCACGCAGACCGAGGAAGGCATTGCATACGTCAACAAGACGGACGTCCCAGCCCGGCAAAGCTGCATCCTGCGACTGCGAATGCAAGGCATTTTCAACATGTTTGAAGTTTATTTGTGCATCCAAGTGGTCCTTTGCAAAGTGAAGCACAAAGGAACATTAAAAGCTTTCTCTGCATGTGGAAAGAATGGCAAAGAACCACTGAACCAATGAGCACAAGATCCCATGGTCATCCATGGTCATCCATGGATGACCCATGGTCATCCATGGTCATCCATGGTCCATGATGGCACCATTCAATTGGTCATCTGAGTTTCGCGCTGCCTGTGGTGTCCAACCGGGATTCCAGCTTGCAAGGGGCACCCAGTTCTTCGATCCCACATTTGGTGCCCACCAAAAAGATTTGTGGACACAAATGGCTAAGAATTGCTAGGACGAGGACATTTTCCTCTAACTCTTAGTCTTGGTGACAAAAGGATACTGAGTGAATCCGATTGAGGGATAGCATGCTTGTGCCACAATCATTCGAAGTCTAGAGCCTTTCACGCTAAGGAACGGCCTCAAGATTTTCAATGCCAACGGTGCCTTCAGATGCTGCAACTACGCGCAACATGACCGGACACCCAAATTTCAGGAAGCTTAAGCCAGCTTGGTCGGTTGGCGATCAGAATGTTTGACGCTACAACCTCAAGAAAATGCAGGTTCTTAAGGATTTCAATCAGCGGAATTCCATGGAAATCCATCATCAGTCTGGGTCATGGCTTCTCTCAAGTCGGAATTCTATGTCAAATTATATCGTACTTAAGGAGAAGTATACAATATAAGTATATAATATAAGTAATATGACCCTTTACTCCGTTGTTTGTCCTTTTCTTGTTCCTTTCGGGGCGACAGGGGATCCAACAAGAGCAGATTCGGTGCTGAGGCCTTGGAGGATGATGACATCCCACAGGCGAACAGGATGGGACAGGATGGGACAAGTCTGCCCCATTTTTGAACGATCACAAGATATCACAAGATCACAACAGGCACTTGATGGCACTTGTACATACAGGATTATACAGGTATGTTGACCTCGTGAGTCTAGATTTGAGAAGATTTTAGATTCTAGACGATCATAGTCGTTTTGTTGGAGTTGTTCGAAGGCGGGCAAGCAGCAAAAAGACTCGTCCTATACTTGTGAACATATGACATCATGTGACTGATCGACTGATTGACAGTGTCCAGATTGTGCATTATAAAAGAATATAAAAGAGTGATGTAATTTATATTGTAATATATATTGTATATGAATGTATTGTATGACATGCTATGACGATGAGCTTTTCAAGTTTAAGATCCTTTGAGGTGATCCAAATATTTGTCGATTTCGCACGGCTTCTTTTCAGAGTCTGATGGAGGTCACGTTGATCTTAGAGATGGATAGAGATGGGGCATGTGGTGTTGACTTTTACACCTCAGCTTACATCTTTTCATGGTGAATACAAAGGTGCTCATGAGCAAACAAGGCTGTGTGCCTAGAGCTTGTATGAAAGTATCTGCACTGCAGATTCTCCTATCGTGGAAGCGCCTTTGTTTTCCTGCTGTTTCATGGGTTCACTTCCAAAGGCTTGCCCAACAAATGGTGTGAGATGATGATATGAGATGTATTGAGATGTTATCCACTTTGCTTTGCCATACATTTGAGAGGCTATGTGGCTCTGCCCCGGAGAAAAAAACTCTCGAACGGTCCAGTTCCAATGTCCGGGCCGGGTCCAAGAAATCAACTGCAAAATGATGATTTCATCGAAGATGAAGATGGTGAACAACGCAGAAGCGGAGCCAATCGAAATCGAGTGAGTCGAGAGTGGGTTCACCACGGAGGATATTCAATGCGTGGCCCAGTGCCTCACATTCATGCAGAGGTACAAAGTTCTCACAGGAAAGAAGAGGAGAAATATTCAAAACTCATTGCAGAGAAACTTTGACTTGCATTGAGGGTATGATAGGGTATGGGTCAAGCGCACAATTACAGAAATACCAAGCTGGCCATGACCCATACCGCAAAATTATTTTTGAAACTTTTGGCAAGTCAGAAGCCTGAGTTGTTTCTCTTTTATTTTTGTATGTTTTGAGTTTTTTTTCCACTAGTCGACGCCTCCAAAGGAAGCGTGAGACTGGACGGAATTTCGCACTCTCCGGAGGCACTCACGTCTTGGGCTCTGGCAGCTCCTCGTCGATGAGGGAAGCGCGACAGAAGATGGTTCGCGAGTTGGAGGCAGACCCAAGGCACCGAAAGGCAGCAGAGAAGCGTCAAGCAGCAGAAGATCAAAAGAAAGCACGTTTGCAAAAAGAAGAAGAGAGACTCCAAGCCTTGCAACATGGCTTCACTTGGCTTGTTTTTGAGGAAGCAGACTTTTTGCTACGACTTCTAAGATGATGAAGATGCATCCACTCTGTGTAATTGTTACATTTACACCTACTAAAAGACACCGCAAGCACGCACGCACACAGAGATCAAGCTTGTGCATGTCAATCGAAACGACATTGTGTTGTCGCAATTTGTTGCATGCGACTGGTAGTACCAGCTTGTTTGTGCTAAAGCTGAGGAGACAACGGCAGCAAGAACAGGCTGTTCGGGATCAACATGTCAATGATGCGAAGCGATTGCGTTGGCAAGTCTGGGACATGGAGAATGTTCCGCCAGAGTTCTTTGGCCAAGTTTTGAGAGGGAAGGTGCAGAGATGTTTGTAAACAAAGCGCCCAAGTTGGTTGACGTTGACATAGATGTTCCTTAGAGCTGATTTGTCCAGCACCCTGACACCTTTTGATTGTACTGGTGCGTGGGGAGGATTGGTGAAGGATGGTGAAAGGATATGTTCTATTCTGGGTTAAAGCAGTATACTTTGAGTCCCACAGAAGCGGTGTGAACAACCCAACCGACCAAGTTTCCAAATGATGTTCCTGCATATGACATTGGTCCACTTGATATTGAGCCCCACTATCCATGTCTCCCCGTTGCATCCTGTTGCCGCCCATTTGCTCAGGGCGTTTGAGACGCAAGTCAGCAATCATGAGCTTGTAGGCGGCCGGGGGATCCTGGCAGTCTCGGGTACTGATACAGAATATGTAAATTGTAAAAAATGTGTGTGTGTGAATATGTATAGGGTAAGGAGTAGAGGGATTTGTAGGGGGTGGGCAGACTCCCAAATATAGCTTTGTTGTAGTCACCTTTGAACTGACCTTTGCTTGTACATGGAAGGTTTGCACAACACAAGATACTTAAAAGCGAAAGAAGAAACAGTTTGCTTACAGTCGTCGGAACAACAAACCACTTATTATAACATCACCGCCTGCTTCCACTCGCTAGCTCCTTTTCAGAGTGAAGCCGCACAAAGTGTCTCTTCCCTATGTCCGAAATATGGTAGACTATGCATGTCTGTCATGCGCAGTGCATGTCACTTTCGAAGGGAACTGTCTTATGGGCAAGCTTTGTGTGCCCTTGAAACAATTATATAGTCCAAGAGACCGCCTTTCTAAGTACAGGCTTGGGCTTGGGTTCACCTGTTCCAAGTATTTCCAAGGGCGTCTCGAGATGAATGCTTTGGTCGCCTAAGCCTTTAGCCACACAACAAATCTCACTGTGACATATTGTGAGACCAAAGTCTGTGTCGAGAGGCACATGGTCTTCGCAGAAGACGGCCTACAAGATCCGCAATGCGATGGGAGATCTTCAATTCAATGGGCCTCCATTGGATCAGGGAGGCGATTTGAAAGGTATTTTGAAAAGACAAGGACCAGTTCCTTTGGCCTCACTTCATTCTTTTCATTTCTTGTCATTCATCTTCATTCTTGTGAGTTGTTTCTCTCCATTTCCTCATGGTTGGAGCGAAAAAGTAATGCTGGCAGGTGTTGCTAAAGTTTAGTCGCTTTGCAAAATGTCCAAAGTGTTCAGAATTTGACACTGCAGAGCGGACGATTTTCAAGCTCAGGCTGAGTGGAAGGCCGAATTATATGATTCTCTCAGAAACTTAGCTGACAGGGAATCGCAATTGTGGAGGTTGAGTCGCACACAGGGTAGCTAGCAGATGGTAGCAGCTAGGCAGCTATACCAAAGAGGTTCTGCGTCCTTCACAATTCAACAGCAAATTGTTAGTATAGTCAAAGGAAGTTTAGAAGTATATACTTCCATAGTACGTACAATATAATCAAAGAAGCCAATGTCAAGCAAAGGGATGTCAAAAGCAAAGGGACGTCAAGTTCCTCGGTGCCACTCCTGCGTGCGTCGTAATACTATTGTGTTTCGCAGCTGGACATCGTAATCGTATTGGAATGGCTGCACCTAGGTTGCGATGTCACTTGTCAGCAGATTTTTTCAATTTTGGCGCTGGTGATTTTCCTATTAAGAGTCTTATTAAAAAGCCTTCAAAATTGCTTTTTTTTGGCTTCGGCGTCGAGATCCGGTTTTGAAGCTGCAATTTCTGGCACCATTGTGTAAAGATTTCTTTGTGTAAAAGCTTCTGTCTGTAAAAGCCTCTCTGTGTAAAGATTTGTTTGTGTCAAATGTGTGTAACAGCTTTTCTTTGTAAAAGCTTCTCTGTGTAAAGACTAGTCCGTGTCAAAGCTTCTGTGTGTAGAAAACTTTTCTTTGTAAAAGATTCTCTGTGTAAATGCTTCTCTGTGTAAAAGGTAGCTGTGTGTAAAAGCTTCTCTGTGTAAAAGTTTGCTGTGTGTAAAAGCTTTTCTTTGTAAAAGCTTCTCTGTGTAAAAGTTTGCTGCGTGTAAAAGGTTGATGTGTGAAAAACCGTCTGTGTGTAAAAGCTTTTCTGTGTAAAAGCATCTTTGTGTAAAAGCTTCTCTCTGCAAAAGCTTCTCTGTGTCAAAGTTAGCTGTGTGCTGAAGTTTGCTGAGTGCAAAAGCGTCTGTGTGCATAAAGCTTCTCTGTGTAAAAGCTTCTGTGTGTAAAAGCTTCTCTGTGTAAAAGGTAGCTGTATATAAAAGCTTCTTTGTGTAAAAGCTTTCCTGTGTGTAAAAGCTTCTGTGTGTAAAAGCTTCTCTGTGTAAAAGCTTCTGTGCGTAAAAGCTTCTGTGTGTAAAAGCTTGCTGTGTGTAAAATCTCCTCTGTGTAAAAGCTTCTGTGTGTAAAAGCTTCTCTGTGTAAAAGCTTCTGTGTGTAAAAGTTTTCTGTGTGTAAAAGGTTGCTGTGTGCAAAAGTTTCTCTGTGTAAAGCTTCTCTGTGTAAAAGGTAGCTGTGTGTAAAAGCTTCTCTGTGTAAAAGTTTGCTGTGTGTAAAAGGTTGCTGTGTGCAAAACCTTCTCTGTGCAAAAGCTTCGTCGTGTAAAAGCTTCTCTGTGTCAAAGTTTGCTGAGTGTAAAAGGTTGCTGTGTGCAAAAGCTCCTCTGTGTAAAGCTTCTCTGTGTGAAAGGTAGCTGTGTGTAAAAGCTTCTCTGCGTAAAAGTTTGCTGTGTGTACAAGGCTGCTGTGGGTGAAAGCTTCTCTGTGTAAAAGCTCCCCTGTGTAAAAGCTTCTCTGTGTAAGAGCTTCTCTGTGTAAAAGCTTCTGTGTGTAAAAGCTCCTCTGTGTCAAAAATGCAGTGTGGAGAAGGTTGCTGTGTGTAAAAGCTTCTGTGTGTAAAAGCTTCTCTGTGTCAAAGTTTGCTGTGTGTAAAAGGTTGTTGTGTGTAAAACCTTCTCTGCGTAAAAGCTTCTCTGTGTAAAGCTTCTCTGTGTAAAAGGTAGCTGTGTGTAAAAGCTTCTTTGTGTAAAAGTTTTCTGTGTGTACAAGGTTGCTGTGTGTGAAAGCTTCTCTGTGCAAAAGGTAGTTTTGTGCAAAAGGTAAGTGTGTGCAAAAGTTTTTCCGTGTGTAAAAGCTTCTGTGTGTAAAAGCTTCTCTGTGTAAAAGCTTCTGTGCGTAAAAGCTTCTGTGTATAAAAGCTTGCTGCGTGTAAAAGCTTCTCTGTGTAAAAGTTTGCTGTGTGTAAAAGGTTGATGTGTGTAAAAGCTTCTCTGTGTAATTGCTTTCTGTGTGTACAAGGTTGCTGTGTGTGAAAGCTTCTCTGTGCAAAAGGTAGTTTTGTGTAAAAGGTAAGTGTGTGCAAAAGTTTCTCTGTGTAAAGCTTCTCTGTGTAAAAGGTAGCTGTTTGTAAAAGCTTCTCTGTGTAAAAGTTTGCTGTGTGTAAAAGCTTCTGTGTGTAAAAGCTTCTCTGTGTCAAAGTTTGCTGTGTGTAAAAGGTTGCTGTGTGTAAAACCTTCTCTGCGTAAAAGCTTCTGTGTGTAAAAGCTTCTTTGCGCAAAAGCTTCTCTGTGTAAGAGTTAGCTGCGTGCTGAAGTTTGTTGTGTGCAAAAGCGTCTGTGTGCAAAAAGCTTCTCTGTGCAAAAGCATCTGTGTGTAAAAGCTTCTCTGTGTAAAAGCTTCTGTGTGTAAAATCTTGCTGTGTGTAAAAGCTCCCCTGTGCAAAAGCTTCTCTGTGTAAGAGCTTCTATGTGTAAAAGCTTCTGTGTGTAAAAGCTCCTCTGTGTCAAAAATGCAGTGTGGAAAAGGTAGCTGTGTGTAAAAGCTTCTGTGTGTAAAAGCTTCTCTGTGTCAAAGGTTGCTTTGTGTAAAAGGTTGCTGTGTGTAAAACCTTCTCTGTGTAAAAGCTTCTGCGTGTAAAAGCTTCTCTGTGTCAAAGTTTGCTGTGTGTAGAAGGTTGCTGTGTGCAAAAGTTTGCGGTGTGTAAAAGGTTGCTGCGTGCAAAAGTTTCTCTGTGTAAAGCTTCTCTGTGTAAAAGGTAGCTGTGTGTAAAAGCTTTTCTGTGTAAAAGTTTGCTGTGTGTAAAAGCTTCTGTGTGTAAAAGCTTCTCTGTGTAAAAGTTTGCTGCGTGTAAAAGGTTGATGTGTGTAAAACCTTCTCTGTGTAAAAGCTTCTCTGTGTAAAGGCATCTTTGTGTAAAAGCTTCTCTCTGCAAAAGCTTCTCTGTGTCAAAGTTAGCTGTGTGCTGAAGTTTGCTGAGTGCAAAAGCGTCTGTGTGCAAAAAGCTTCTCTGTGCAAAAGCATCTCTGTGTAAAAGCTTCCTCTTGCAAAAGCTTCTCTGTGTAAAAGCTTCTCTGTGTGAGAGTTTCTGTGTGTAAACGCTTCTGTGTGTAAATGCTTCTCTGTGTAAGAAATGCTGTATGTAAAAGGTTGCTGTGTGTAAAACCTTATAGCCTATAGGGCCGCACAAAGGCGGTGCCTACAAGAGGCAGGCAAACTTTCTGTGCTTCGAAGCAGTGCCATCTCTTGCCTTGTCGTTCCGGCCCCATGTCTTTGGAATGTTTGGAGCTTGGAAATGGCTCATTGCATCGTCGCAGCACTCTGTGTCATCCCACCCTCTCTCATCTCATCTCATGGCGTGTCTTCTCAATGTTTTTCCTCTCATCTCATCCCATCCCATTCTATCTCATTTCAGCTCATCTCACGTCTTCTCATCTTATCTCATCTCATTTCATCTCATGTCGTGTCTTCTCTGCGTTTTTCATCTCATCCCATCCCATCTCATGTCATTGCATCTCATCTCATCTCATTTCATGTCTTCTCTTCTTTTCTCAGCTCTTCTCAGCTGATCACAACTGTTCTCATCTCTTCTCATGTCATCTGAGTCATGTGAAGTGGAACCACTCACGGCAGGCCGCAACGCCGTACCATGAAAGCCACCCGCGGCAGGCCGCAACGCCGTACCATGGGAAGCAGAGAAAGTAAGAAACAGTTGCTTTGACACAGACAAGTCTTTACACAGACTATCTTGTACAAAGAAGGCTTTTACACACAGAAGCTTCGACACAGACAACTCTTTACACCGAGAAGCTTTAACAAAGAAAAGCTTTTACACACACAGAAGCTTTGACACAAACAAGCCTTTACACCGAGAAGCTTTACACAGAGAAGCTTTTACACACAGAAGCTTTGACACAAACAAGTCTTTACACAGAGAAGCTTTCACACAGAGAAGCTTTTACACACAGAAGCTTTGACACAGACAAGTCGTTACACAGAAAATCTTTTACAAAGAAAAGCTTTTACACGCAGAAGCTTTGACACAGCCAAGCCTTTACACAGAGAGGCTTTTACCAAGAAAAGTTCTTACAAGCTGTGACACAGACAAGTCTTTACACAGAGAGGCTTTTACACAGAGAAACTTTTACACACAGAAGCTTTTACACAAAGAAATCTTTACACAATGGTGCCAGAAATTCTAGCTCCAAAACCAGATCTCGACGCCGAAGTAAAAAAAAAAAGCACGATTTTGAAGGCTTTTGAACAAGACTTTTAATAGGAAAATCACCAGCGCCAAGATGGAGAAAATTTGCTGACAAGTCACCATCGCAACACCTGGGTGCAGCCATTCCAATACGATTTACCATGTCCATCTCCAAAACACAATAGTATTACGCACGCTGCCGTGGCACCAGGGAACCTTGACGCAGCCATTACAATGCGATTCGCAAACACTGACTTGCAAAACATAATAGAACCACGCACGACGCTGCCTGAAATTGCAGCTCCAAAACCGAATGGATCTCGACGCCGAAGCCAAAAAAGCACGATTTTGAAGGCCTTGTAATAAGACTTTGATCGGAAAATCACCGGCGCCAAAATGGAAAAAATCTGCTGACAAGTCACCTTTGCAACCTGGATGATAGCCTGCTTGCTGCAGCCGATGAGCAAACTGGGCTACGTTGAACAAATTGATTGAGTCTTTGCAAAGCCAAAGTCCTGCTGAGAGGCTCCAACCTTTGACACGCAACCTTCGGCGCGTGCCTGTCACACTTTGACATGTGTAGCACAGAAGCTGCAACTGGTCAGAACTATGCAGAATTGAGATACATTCAGGCATGGCTCAGACTGTCATCCACTACCGGTTGAGTACCAACTTGCCACTGCTCAGAGAGGGGTCCAAGTCCATTCTTTCAGAGGGCAAGAAACGGACGTTGAATCCACTTTGCGTGCAAACCTGTGGGCAATTTGGGACCAGTTTGAACAAATTTCAAAAAGGTCCTCTGACGTAGTCAACACTCATAAAAGGGTCCAGGAGGAGTGCAAGACGTAACTTACTGCCTATTTACATGACAGAGATTATACCTAGCCTTTACCGACATCCACTCCTTGAAAGAGACCCAGTCAAGCTGGACGGGTTCTGAGGTACGTCTTTGGTGGGGATGATGGTGAGCAGGCCTTAAACGCACCTTGGATGCAGTGAGAGGAGCATTCAGCCATCTTTGAAAACCCTGCGCGTGAGTTTTGCCGTGTTCACATGGCCACCCAAGTATCAAGAAGTGTCAAGGAAGAGGCCAAATTTGAATCAGTGAATCGGACACTGTATGCCATCTATGTCAGTCTCCACGTGACACTCAAGGACATTCACATCGTCCACATCAAAAAGAAGAAGTGGACGCAGCCAAAGCTTTTTGGCGAATTGCTGCAAGCAGGGACCGCTCACAGCATGACAGCTGCTTGGCCAAAAGTTTTTGAAATGTTTTGCATGATTCGCAACAGATGAGTCAGAGTCATGGTTTTGCGTACCGCAAACTCTGCTGGACTGCTGGACATCACGTGCAAGCTTTGCCAAGTTCAGCTCGTAGCATATGGGTGGCCACTACAATGTAATGCAATGTAAATATATTCTATAGGCATCTTAGAGATTCCTGAAGCCAAGGTCATTGGCAAAGAGTTGTATTTGTTCGGTGGCGCACTCAGAGTTTGTTTGCTTCTTTGCAAGGACAGGAACTCGTGGCAATACATGACGATATTACATGTTTCACATTCTGAATGGTAAATTCATATCTGCTGGCTACTTTGTTGAACCCATCAGGCCATCTGATTTATTGGTGAACTGGTGAATGCGGAAGAACAAGACAGCATTGGCGGAGACAGATAGGCAGCGTGTCGTTTCAAGGTTTGCACATCGGCTTCACATGCTTCACTTGCTAAGGTGGTTACAGTGGCAACGAGTATCTCACGGATCTCCATATTTTTGGTACTGAGAGGCTTCAGTGGTCACAACCTGAAATTCAAGGAACACCGCCACCAGGACAGCCAAGTTGCGACATATCTTTAAACAACCATGCTCGATCAAATTTTCGCAAATTGGTACGTGTACATTTGCACAAAATATGTACATGACGTGACGTGATGTGATGTGGTGTGAGGTGTGATGTGTGTGATGTATGATGTGATACAAAGATTTGATTTAACATATCCACGCACACAACACACAATTATGCTGTACAATATGTATGTATAGATACGAATTGGATATGACAAAGCAAGAACTGACAGACAGCTCAAAGTGCTCAAAAGCATGCCTGGACACCACGACCCTGACGCTGTTGACCTGACATGTTCGTTCAGTTCAGACGATGGTCCACACAGACTCCATGTTTCCTGCGTTGCTGAAATAGGTTTTCCTTTGCTCTGGGTCTTCTTTGCTCTGAGACTTCTTTGCTCTGAGACTTCTTTGCTCTGAGACTTCTTTGCTCTGAGGCTTCTTTGCCCTGAGACTTCTTTGCTCTGGGTCTTCTTTGCTCTGAGATTTCTTTGCTCTGAGACTTCTTTGCTCTGAGACTTCTTTGCTCTGAGACTTCTTTGCTCTGAGACTTCTTTGCTCTGAGACGTCTTTGCTATGGGACTTCTCTTGCTCTGGTTGCTATGCAGATCACTTTTCGTAACACGGGAAGTATAGACTCCTAAACATCATCTTTTTATCAGTTGTCCATCCAAGCCACAGACGGCTTGACTAGGTTCAGGAGAGAGAAGTGAGTGGAGTGAGGGTTAAACGCAAACTGCAGCATCGCCTTCGAGGAAAGGTCACGAAGGTGACACTATGACTTCCATCCCCGAAGTGGAGATAGATGTCAATCCTCCTAAATGTTTGCAGGAGGCACCACTTTTTATTGAAGCTTGTTGTGGCAGTGCTTTGCTCAGTGCTTGTGTTGCCAGGGCAGGCTCTGAGGTTCTGGCGATTGATTTTCATGGTGACAAACATCGCCCTTTTGTGCATGTTGTGGATTTGGACCTACGGAAGAAATCAACTTGGGATTTTCTGGAACATTTGGTTGCAAGTCGAAAACCTTTTCACTTCCATGCTGCGCCGCCGTGTGGAACAGCGTCTCGTGCTCGGGACATGCCACTATCGGAGGACCAACATGGACCACCATTGTTGAGATCTGATGAATTTCCAATGGGACTGCAATGGATCACTGCAAAGATAAGTTGGACTCTGCCAATGCTATATACCTTTTCTTGGTGGCTTTCTGTTTCTGGCTCAATACGCTGGACATTGGATGGAGCATTGAGAATCCTGGCCGAAGTTCCCTCTGGAGCATTGAAGACTATAAAATGTTGCTCTCTGTGGCGTATTTTATCCTTTTTCATTCGTGCATTCATGGGAGTGAACGGAAGAAACTGACAGGTCTATACTGACCAACAGGCAACAGTTCGAAGTCCTTGCGGGCTATTGCCAAGGAGACCATGACCACCTCCCATGGTGGCACACTTCACAAGACGCGCGAGTCATTTTTGATACCAGCAAAGAAGCCGCTTATCCAAAAGCCTTTTGTAACCGTTTTGCAGCTGTGTTGTCAGAGACGGCCGGTACTTCTGATGTTTCTTTGAATCCAATCATTGTATCCAAGATGTTCACATAAATGCCAGGGTGGCCACAAACAAACAACCCTGGGGGCGGAAACTGCCTCCCCTTGTCCCGGAGTTCGACTGTGTCAAGACTGTCCGCACTGCGCTGACTGACGAGCCGCAGCTCACTGATAAGCGCACCTTGTGCTTTCCATTTCATGGTGTTCCTGCAGGGAGCAAACTACTCAGATGGGCTAAAGCAAATCGGGGGCAAGCTGGTGATGATGAGTGTCAGGTGATACGAGTTTTGGAATTTACAGGTCTATGGCTGGATTTACTGAGCTTGCAAGGAGCGTCTTTCATCTCCTTGACTCATTCAGAGCAGTGCCAGATTTTCTGCTGAAAGTGGTTTGCCGCATCCTTGGTCGGTCTCCGTTGCAAACAATGAAGACAAGGCTTACGAAGCTTCAGAGTGGAGGAGCTATGCAGAAACTTTGGCAACTCACAACGAGTCAATCTTCAATGCAATGGACGCTGGATGTGCGCGTGTTTTGAGAGGCAAGCATCTGGCCACTGGAAAAATTGACGTCCGATATTGATTGGCTTGACAGAGACATTCTACAGAGATAAGGAATGGGTTCAAGCTTGTTGGCACGCAGTCGCCTTCAGGAATTTTTGCATCTGACATCAAGCCAAGGTCACTGTTGGAAGATGAATGTTCTAAGCAACTGAAGTTTTTGCAACCGGCTCTTTGTGGCAAAGTGCAATCATCCCCAAAGGCAGATTACGAAGAGGATCTTTGGGAAACTACGATGCACGACATGAAAGAGAAGGGATGGTTGGAGGGTCCTTACTCCAAAGATGAACTTGATGTCTTATTTGAAAACAAGTGGCTGCAAGTCTGCCGCTTTGCTGTTTCAATGCCAATGACGGCGCAATGATGGCTCAAAGATGGCAGGTTGCAACAAATCCAAACACGATCATCAGAAATCCAACAAAAAAGACACTGGGAAAAATGAAAAACCAAATAGTTTGAATAAGGACAAAGTCGACCCATATTTCTTCGCATCGTGTGATTTTTTGTGATTTCAGTTAAGTTTGCTGTGTGTAAAAGCTCCTCTGCGTAAAAGCTTCTATGTGTAAAAGCTTCTGTGTGTAAAAGCTTCTCTGTGTCAAAGTTTGCTGTGTGTAAAAGCTCCTCTGCGTAAAAGCTTCTATGTGTAAAAGCTTCTGTGTGTAAAAACTTCTCTGTGTCAAAGTTTGCTGTGTGTAGAAGGTTGCTGTGTAAAAGGTAAGTGTGTGCAATAGTTTCTCTGTGTAAAGCTTCTCTGTTGAAAAGGTAGCTGTGTGTAAAAGCTTCTCTGTGTCAAAGTTTGTGTGTACAAGGTTGCTGTGTGTAAAACCTTTTCTGTGTAAAAGTTTGCTGCGTGTAAAAGCTTTTCTGCGTAAAAGCTTGCTGTCCGTAGAAGTGTCTGTGTGTAAAAGCTTCTGCGTGTAAAAGCTTCTCTGTGTAAAAGCTTCTGTGTGTAAAAGCTTCTCTGTGTCAAAGTTTGCTGTGTGTAAAAGCTTTTTTTTGTAAAAGCTTCCCTGTGTAACAGTGTGCTGCGTGTAAAAGGTGGCTGTGTGCAAAAGCATCTGTGTGTAAAAGCTTCTCTGTGTAAAAGCATCTTTGTGTAAAAGCTTCTGTGTGTAAGAGCTTCTGTGTGTAAGTGCAAAAGCTTCTCTGTGTAAAAGCTTCTCCTGTGTAAAAAGCATCTTTGTGTAAAAGCTTCTGTGTGTAAGTGCAAAAGCTTCTCTGTGTAAAAGCTTCTCCTGTGTAAAAGTTTGCGGTGTGTACAAGCTTCTCTGTGTAAAAGCTTCTGTGTGTAAAAGCTTCTGCTTGTAAAAGCTCCTCCGTGTAAAAGCTTCTCTGTCTAAAAGCCTCTCTGTGAAAAAGCTTGCTGTGTAAAAGCTTCTCAGAGTAAGAGCTTCTCTGTGTAAAAGCTTCTGTGTGTAAAAGCTTCTCTGTGCGGAAGCGTCTGCATGTCAAAGCTTCTTTTTGGAGCAGGTCTTGGGCCAGAGAAGAGCTGAGATGATCTGAGAGTGCGCTGAAAAGAGCTGAGATGAGGTGAGAAGANATGTCAAAGCTTCTTTTTGGAGCAGGTCTTGGGCCAGAGAAGAGCTGAGATGATCTGAGAGTGCGCTGAAAAGAGCTGAGATGAGGTGAGAAGAGGTGACAAGAGCTGAGCTTAGCTGATAAGATTCGAGAAAACCTTCGAAGATGTGAGAAGAGGAGAGAAGAGATGAGAAGACATAAGGTGAGCTGACATGAGCTGCGAAGAGCTGAGAGGAGTTGAGAAGAGCTGTGAAAATCTGAGCAGGGCTGAGACAAGCTGAGATGAGATGGCATGAGTTGAGACGACCTGACAGGAGAAGCGCGGTGAAGAGTTGAGAAGGTGAGCTGAGAAGAGCTGCGTAGAATGGAAAAGCTGAGAAGAGCTGAAAAGAGAAGAGCTTAGATGAGCTGAGAAGAGATGAGAAAAGCTTAGGTGACATGAGAAGAGATAAGAACAGATGTGATCAGCTGAGAAGAGCTGCGCAAGGAAGAGAAGACATGAGATGGGATAAGATAGGATGAGATGAGATGAGGTGACAATAGTTGAGAAGACATGAGATGAGATCAGATGAGATGAGATGGGATGACATGGACTGCAGTGACAAAGAGATGCAATGAGCAAGTTCCAAGAACAGCCGCGTGATGCGATGAGATCAGGTCAACGACATGGCACTGCAGCGACAAGTCAAGAGATGGCACTGCCTCGAAGCACAGAAGGCATGCCTGCATCCTATAGGCCCAGCCTTTGTTCAGTTCTATAAGCTATAGGGGCTTCAATTTTGAAACTTCCGCCCCCGGCTTGCCCGGGAACTACTTGTATAGTATAGCACGCAGAGGTTCAAAGTGGTCTTCTCTTGATTAAGTGTGGCTCCCAGCTCTCAAAATGGCTGGTGCATTGGACTGGAAAGGTTTGGGCTGCGCAAACCTGCCTTTTAGTGGGTTAGCAAAGCCTGCGCTGGGGCCACGTACTTAGACATCACTGGAGGCTGCTTCTACACCATGAACAACCATTCCCAACAACCAGGGAGGCCGTAGAGGCACTATGATCCCAAACTTAGGGCACTAAAATGGCCGGGAGATCCCGGGATCAAGTTGCTGCAACAAATTGTGTATCGACCCAACTAACTTCAATTCGACTCCACGTCGCTCATGACGATCCAAGCCTTCCAGCTGCAGGAAACCAAGCCGTCGGCTTCATGCGCTTCAGCTTGCAAGGGCACGAGTTGGTGACCAGTTTTCAAAAACTCACGTCCAACTCTTGGGGAAACCTGGCAGAACCTGGCAGAATGTCCTGGATCTTATAGGATGATGTGTCAGTCTGCATCACTGGAGTCTGAAAAAGTTGATGACCTTGTAATTGTTTACAAATGGATACACCAGATCTGACTTGGTCGAGTTCATCGACTGTTTCACGATGTCGCACTCTTTCAGCTCATTCAGCTCATTCAGATCACACAAGGGGCATAGGAGTTTTTGAGACTAGTGGTCGTTTCAGCGTTTCAGCTTGAACCAACTAGATTGCACTTTTGCTGGATCCCTGACTACTTGATTCTCGATGATTCTCGAAGCTCAATCCAAAAATACATTGCAGACCTCCCTTTTGCCACATAGAAGAAGTACTGAGACCCCTGGTTGTACATTGACGTAGCTGCTCCAGAAAGATTTGCGAAGACATTTTTGTTGGGTTATTAAGTGGTTGAATGTACTTTTTTTTCGTCATTTATTTGTAATGTTTAAACGGGGTTTTTGTCTTCGTGTGTCGAGTGTGGCCAGGAAAAGAGAAGCGTTCCCAGAAGCAGCCAGCCACACCCAAGTCGATGTGTGATGAGACGCGTGCACCCATGAGGACCAATTATACGGAACAGCTGATTGATGGCTCCGTATGGGAATGTCCAAAATGCACCTTAATCAACGAAGATCCTCTCATTTGTGCTGCATGTGGCTATTTCATCGCTGACATGCAGTCCTCACAGAATGGGGATCAAGATGGTATGGCTGCTTGGCTGCATTCTCTTCCCGCCTCAAGTTTGAGAAATTGGGCTCTGTCACTGGGTTCATACTTGGTTTGAATTGGTTTCAAAAGAATAGAGGTCTGAGGCCGTGCAAGAGCAACTGAGGCTGCAGAGTGCGCAGAGTATCCTGAAGTGCACCTAGAAGCAGAAGTCAATGAAGTTGATGACATTGAGACGAAATTCTCGCGTTGGCTTCGAGAAAATGGCTTGGAGGCAGAGGGTGACGCCTGGGCAACGTGAAGTTCAATAAATTCAATAGATAGGATATGATATAATTATATATAATTTACATACTGTATAGACGACTAATAGACGTAGACTCGCAAACACCACACAACAAGAAAACATGTTCACGGGTTCACGTGTGTATGACATACAGGAAGTGTCTACAAGATGTTTTTCAATTTTATTCCTTTGCAGATCTTTGCAGGAGTATGCAGAGAGGCTCGAAGAGTGTGGTTACAGCGATTTGGACGACCTGCTGTCCGCTGAGCCCGGAGACTTGGAGGAGATGTTGAGACACATCGAAGCCAAGCCAGGCTGGCCACTGGGCCACTGGGGGTACCAGGGAAGATTGAACGTTGTTATAACGTTGTTCAATCATGTCTAATCCAGAAATCTGAAGGTGGTTCTCCTGCAGGTCACATCCTTCGCTTCAAGAACTCCTTGCGCCGGACACGTGAAGCTCTGTCATAGATGACCTTCTTCCATAGCTGGCGTGCCTCAATTGCAAGGCATCTATTTTCCTTTGGAAGCGCCACATGAGACAGAAACAGAATGGCAGAATCGACAATGATTCAATTTGTTTAATCTTAGATGATATTAGATGCCAGACGCCCAACGTGGCACACAGATGGCAGACAGATTTAATCCGAAAAAGAAGCTTGCGCAGCTGGCCGCGCAGCTACTCACGAGCATGAGGTTTGTGTATTTGAAACCCTGGGAATGTTTTAAAACATTCTTGAACACCCTTGATCATAAATGAAGACAATGATGGATGATTGATACAGAGCCTGAGTTGCATTGCACATCCTTAAAGTCTGTGGAACCAGAGTCTGATATCTCAGCAGCGGCCTTGAGCTGTTTTTCGGTATTGGAAGGCCCAAAATGTCAAGAAAACTCAATCAATAGATCTGTCAAAAGATCCTTCTGTCCAGTATCACCGGAATTCTTTTTGTTTAAGCGAGTTTCTGCTTTTTGGTTTCTCACAGACTCCCCTTCAGGTGTTCTGTTTCATGCTGCAAAGCCGACCTTTCGGGAGATTGGTTTCACAATTTCTAATTTCTGCGACTTGTGCAGATGCTCCACAGTCATTTCAGAACCTGCGGTGTTTATTCTAGTATTCTGTATTTTTCTGTGGTATTTTTTGTGTTTCAAGTGCTGTGGATTGCTGTGGTATTTTTTAAGCATCCTTATTTTTGAATAATCTTCCCTCATTTCCATCCTCAGTAATCTTCTCCGCCTGACCCATGCAGGTCGTCTACCCTGACGGCAGCAACCTGGGCGTCGGCTTTGGTTCAGGCGCCATTCTGGGCGTGGTGAAATGGAACGGCTCATGTTTTCCTGGGTGATCTTGTTTATTTTGTTAGTTTTCAATTGTTTTCTTCGAAACAAACGGAGAACACAATAAATTGGGAACTGTTTATGACATTTTCTGACACCCAGAGGTTACCACCTGACCTGACCATTCATGAGCTCGCACAGTTGAGGTACTCCCTGCTGCAATTTCTACAACAGTCGGTTCAAGGCCGTATCTTGTTGCGGCAACTGGTAGAAGTGCCTCGTGTTTTGTTTCGTTTGGTGAGTGTGGTGGTGTAATGTAGTCGATTGATAGCGGACACAGGGACTCAAGAACTGGACCTCCTCCATTTGAAGGTTCCGAAGCACCAGAAGGAGGTTGGAGTTGAGAAATTAGGACTTCTCAGGAGCCCAATGTGCTAGGAAAATTATTCTTCCTATTTTTTCCGAAGCAATCATGGGAAATGATCTCAATAGATGTTTGCAGTAGTTGGCCTGGTAGCCATAGATCCTGCAGGTCTTCTGTGACAACTTTGGAACTGTGCCGCAAGGAAGCCCAGACAAAAACGGAATGGCATTGTATCATTCGAGTGACAAGCTGGGATCAGACGCATGATCAATAGTTTGCAGACTCTCTATCCATGTCTCGTCCTAACGAGCACGATATGAGATATATGAGATATGTTTGAGACTTGAAGTACCCCAAAATCCACATGTCAATATGTTCAAGGATCTGTTGTTTCATTTTGCACCACCTTGGACGTCCATTTCACTGAGGCAATTCTCACACTGCCCAATGTCTCCATGGTCGGAGTGCCCAACTGGAATGCCTCACAATCATCAAGATATGGATATGGGGCAAATCCCTGGTACCCCAAAAAATAGCTAGTAAATGGATGGTCACCCTCCCTCCAGTATTATAGTAGGTTTTGACCTCCCCCTGTATTATGATGATCTATGAATAGGTGTATTTATTGTGTATTTATATATTGTGTAGGTTGTTCCGCCAATACAGAGGACCTGCCAAGGACCACTTTGCACAAGACGTTTGACCCAAGCAAGTCTTGTGGTGGGTGCTAAAGGGATGCAATCAGTCCTAAACGCTGGTGGGTGTCCTTCGTGATGCAGCTGGGCGGCTTGCAACTGAGGTTGGAAGGACATCGCCTAAGTGGATACTTTCCATAATAGTTCGATATAGTTCGACCCTTTTTCCCCCATTGCCCACATTTTTTGGAATGGGTCTGAACCAACCATCAACAAACTAGAAACTGCAGGATTCTGCCAGAAAGCACAGAAAGCACGGAAAGCCGTGTTTTTTCTGCTCCAAAACTAAGGGCATGCCGCCTTTTCTCGGAGATTAATCCTGAGACGGGACGGGAGCAGGTGGTGGAAGTGAAGGCAGTGTAGCTGCAGATCATGGGCCAAGACTAGGGAAATGGTAGCGATGTCCTGAAATCCGTAGATGTTTCCCAGATCCACTGTGGCCCAATGAGTCCAATGAGTGTTCATTGAGGGAAGAACAGAAAAATACTCAACAAATCAGCGATCATCACCGATCAATGATGGGCAAGGGCGATTCTCATGGCCAAAAATCAGCCGTGGCCAAAACCTGGCAGGTCTGGGAGGAGCCATGGACCCTTGTGCTGGTGCTATGTGCTTGCGGTGTCTTTGTGCAGGTCTCAGTTTAAGGACCGTTCCTTGAATCAAGCTGGGCATGTATGCTGTATATACATGGCTTTTGTCATTGGAGGTGTTGCTGGTGTGTCCTCTGCAGTGCCATCATGAGGGCGTGCACAACTTTGGGATGATGCATCTGCCAACACGAATCCATGCATGTGGTCAGCTTGTTCAACGTTTTCAAAGTACAACTGTACAACCAACAAAGAGAAGAATCACCAATGAGATGTTGAATTTTGTCTCAGATTATTTTGATGGATCCATATGGATCCTATAATCACATTTTGCTCCTGGCCTTTGATTGCATTGTGGGGTGAGCACCGGCGACATTTCCACATCCTGAGTTCTTGAACTTGATGCTCATTGCCTTCGGCTATGCTTGCAAACATTCAGACAGGTGCAGCCAAGGTAGAATCTGCGGAATCTTCAAAAGCTCCAGGAAGTCCTGTGTCCTTTGAAGTTTCGGGAAATCTGATGCTCCCTATCCCAATATTCCCTCTTTCCCGATCTCAAAACTAGCATGAGTTGTGAGATAGCATGAGTCATTGAGTCATAGCTCCTGACTTCAGATGACATCATGTGACATGGGACATCAGGTGACCAGGTGGAACCCTTCATCAGGTGCCTCCGCCAGGTTATATGCCCTGGGTATCCGTTTGTCCTTCGCCTGGGAGCGGTGGCAACAACGTGCCACGGAGCCCAAAGGGGCTGCAATGGTGGAGGACCTTGGGGGATTTCACCAGTAAAGATGAGGAAATTCGATAAACATTGGGATTTGAGCAGCAAAAAGTGGGGTTGGTACTACAGTATCCAATTTTTATCAATTTTTCATGCCCACGGTGAGAGCTTCAGTGTGTGCCTCAGTTGGTCAGGTCCGCGTTAAAGGGCGTTTGCGAGCCTGCTGCCTGCGCATGCAGCGGTGTTGTCTGAGGTGCCAGACAGTGCCCGAACTCTGCAGAGATTGTTGTGGGTTGGGAATGGTTGAGATGGTTTTCCCATGTGTTTTCCCATATATTTCCCATATACTATCACATACTATTGAAATCTATAATATACATATATATATATATATATATCTGTTCAAATCTATTGAATGCATTTAAATCCTATAGACATGATAAATTGGAGAATTGGGATTTCCAGTATCGCTGGTACTTGGCCTGCAAGCTGCCCAATGTCAGGGCTTTGCGGCTTCCAACTGGGAATCAGGACGCCGCACAACAATTGTTGGATGTGCGACTATGGCTATAAAAAGGATCTGCAAGGGATTCAGTTTCTGGCAAACGTTTTGTTCAAACAAACATTGCAAAACCCCAGCACTATCACTATTCCATTATGCCCCACTATAGCACAGTGCACATCGCTGTCCAATATGCCCCATGTATGGAATATGTATCAACATGTACCTCCAAAAATCACCCAATATTACACAATTATCTAATTATTTGTATAATATACATCACATCCGTAGACGGAGCATTTGGGTATAGTATGGTACAAGAAGGTGAAGAGAGTCCATGTTCAGTGCCTTTGTCATGGAAAATACAAAGACATGGGATACCTAGCTCAACAAAAAAAAGCACCCTGAAGGTTGGATGTTTCTTAGCCATTTTGGCTCAATCATTCCGCTCAATACTCGGTGCCAAAACTTTGTTTTTTCCTGCCAATGGTTTTGGCCAAAGCGTTTGAAGCTAGAGAACTTGCGAAAGCTCACAAATTGCATGATTCCTTGAAGTTTGCTTGTGTGGTTCATGGTCTTGATCACAGTGCGTTGCCTGATGGTGTTGTGTCCGTGGTTCTTCCTGTTACGATTGGGACAGGTATTGTTGGGCCTGGTATTCGTAGCACTCGTTTTGAGAAAATGGCTTGTGTCTTGCTTGGTGCTGA
>BGPT01003311.1:26516-57533 GCA_003297045.1 Symbiodinium sp. clade C Y103 | reverse complement strand
TTCGGTGCCTGTTCTCGTGCGCTGCTCGTTTGGGGGTAGTTCACACAAAAGTTTATTATTTTTCCTGCCAATGGTTTCTGCCGGCATCCGTCACACCGTACTTCTCAGAAGTGATGGCATTGCTGTGGCTTGTGGAATAAACGCTGCTGGAACATGCAACATTCCACGTTTGAATGACGGAATGTCGTATACCCAAGTTTCTGCAGGCGAAGGTCACACGGTCCTTCTCAGAAGTGATGGCTTCGCTGTGGCTTTCGGAAGGGATGCCTTTGGAGAATGCGACATACCACGTTTGGAGCAGGGAATGACATATACCCACAGGTTTCTGCAGGTACGGGTCACACAGTACTTCTCAGAAGCGATGGGCATGCTGTTGCTTTCGGAGTAATTGCGGATGGACAATGCAGCATTCCACCTCTAGATGATGGAATTACTTACACCCAGGTTTCTGCAGGCGGGGGTCACACAGTATTGCTGAGAAGCGATGGCCATTGTGTGGCTTGCGGAACCAATGTAAATGGACAATCAACATTCCACGTTTGGATGGGGGAACTACATATACCCAGATTTCTGCAGGCGAAGATCACACAATCCTGTTGAGAAGCGATGGCGTCGCTGTTGCTTGCGGACTGAATGATTCTGGTCAATGCAACATTCCTTGTTTAGATGACGGAACTACCTATACCCAAGTTTCTGCAGGTACGGATCACACAGTGCTCCTCAGAAGCGATGGCCAGGCTGTCGCCTTCGGAGCAAATGGGAACGGACAATGCAACATGCCACATTTGCATGATGGAATGTCATTTACCCATGTTTCTGCAGGCATGAAATACACTGTACTTCTCAGAAGCGATGGTGGTGCAATGGCATGCGGAAGGAACAGTCATGGAGAATGCAACATTCCGAGACTTGATCCTGAGACTTGGTACGTTGCAGATGCGGCACTTGGTACAGACCGTGTGCTGCAACTAGATTGTGCTTGTCAGGATGATGCTATGTTGCTGGCTTGCCGTGGGTTCACTGGGGACAAAGTAACGCAATTGAATGCAGATCCGTTTGATTCCGCCTGGCATACTCAGAAGCGCATTGCGCGTCTCTTGAGAGTTCCACTCCAAAGTCTTCGAGTGGTCTTGCCTGACGGACAGTTGTTGGCCGCGGTCTGCTGCGCAAACCCAGGGGCAAGCCTTGCAGATGTCACTGAAACTGAAACTGGCAAGCATCCGCGTCTCACCTAAGAAACTTCCCACCAGTGCAAAGAACATTTGGTGCGGCGAAAATCTATCTGATAGTATTTGATATCCAGATGTTTGGGCTAAAATCGGTGACCCGAAGATCGAACCACGGTGCTCTGTTGGAAATCAAACGTCGAATTTCGGCCAAACGGTCCAGGTGGTTTACGAGTCCAAATATGTGCGACAGTTTGCCTGATTTGTTTTTTTTTGATACTGCCCAGGCAGGTTGAAAAAGGGAACAGAATACCGTTAAAAACCAATTGGGTTTCCTCCCAAAATGGGCACTTGTCCATGGTTTTCTCACGTCATGTTGTCTCCCAAAATGATCACATTTTCGTCGTTTCCTCGTTTTTCCAAAGCATTTGTCTTTTCAACTAGACTTCTATAGTTATGTACTTGTAAATATACAAGTCGACAGACCTGTAAAAAATGGGGATTGTGGCTGTCAGATGCTGTCAGATGTTTCACTTGGGACTGCGTGAGTCCATCTTTGCCAAACTCACTTATTTCGAGGACAGAGCCTTGAGACGAGAGGAGAAGGCTTTGCAAACTGGTTTGTTTGTTCCAGATAGTTTGCAGGGGGTTGCCGCCACTCGAACACTGAGATAACTCTGAGACATGTCCAGGGTTTTGTGGTTGGTACTGCATTATCCAATTTCTTGGAGCCGGAATACCATATGAAGATTGATCAAGATCCATCGATATTCGCACAACCTGTATCGGGCTTCTCAAACAGACTGCTCCGAAAGATCCAGAAACAAGCTCGAGAAAAGTGTGAAGTCAGTCAAGTTCCTGCAGATATCCACGGATACAGTATCCTACAGTCCTACAGTATCCCGATGTATGTATATATCCAGATTATCTGGATGCCCCCATCAGTTGCCCTTAGCCAATCAGCTCCGCGGCGCCAGCAGCGACAGCTGACGCTGCTCATCGAACAACGGCTGAAGGAGGAGGAGGAAGCGGAGTTGGAGTTGCAAGGCGTAGGCCATTGGAGCTGGTGGATCAATGTTGCAAGTTGTTGGAGCTTGTGATGCAAAGAAGATTTGAAGCGGAGAATTTGAGAAGCCGGCTTCGCAAAACGACTTGCCAGTGTCCAATCTTTCTAGTTATTCTAGTTCGAATTTTTGGGACTGAATTTCTCTCAGATCAATCTGAGCAACTTCAGCTAGTGCTGCTTGGCACCATCAATCCCTATTGTGTTTTGGGGAGCCACAGGCAACAAAGGCAGCAAGGACGAGCCTCCAATGTTCACCTTGCGACGAGGCTTGGCAATGCCCGCCATGATGGTGTCCAAAACTTGTGGGCGTGTGAATTGTAGGAAAACATGCACTCAAAGAGAGACTTGTCCAATCTTGCCACACCACTAGTGATCAAATGGATGCTAAGTCTATGCGTCCTTGGAGGATCACAGTCACTGCGTCTTCTGTGTTGTCCAGGAATCGCGAGAGAGGAGAAAGAGAAACGTGAGAAAGAAGAAGCAGCGCGAGCAGCAGCACGGAAGAAGTGGGGACTCCTGGTGAAGCATGGCGACTGGACATTGAACTCTGGCCGTTGGATGGTTTAAGTACATTCTAGTATTATTGGAGCAGCACAGTCTGCCTCAACATGCCTCAACAAAAAACTTGCCGACCGCGAAATTCCAAGCTGATTCATTTACGTCACTGGCCAATCCTTCCCCGTTTCTGCCATGCACGGATGGAACTGGTGGTCCAGGATCTGGCTTCAAGTGTCCACTGGTTATTTTTTGAATCGGATGGCGGATGTTGGTGTGGCAGCTCGCAACTGGCTAAGGTTGGCGGCTAAGGAGTTGCGAAAGATGTTCAGGTGAAGTTGGGGCAAGGGAAGAGGTGATGTTTCTTCAGGAAAAGACCTGATTAGTATTGCTGGCTCAAACTCGTGCACAGAGCTACTGTACGAAGGGTACTGTAGTGGAGAGATTGCCAATGTGCTTCAGAGATCTGCAGGGGGTGGAATGCATTCAGTTTGTTTTTTTGTTTTTTTCCCTGCAAAGCTCTTTGGTCAGCATGGTATTTGCATGTACAGTATTTGCTACTTTGTTTGCATTCGTTTTGCAGGAACAGCCGAAAGACGAAAGTCTCCAACTTGCGGATCCTTGAGGCTAGGTGTTTCCTGATTTTGGCACCTGGAAGCCAGTCCCTGTCGTGCAAAATGATTTTATGGCATGGCTCAACATATCATGGTGGCACCTCCAACACATCTAGGCATCATGGTGATAGTAGGTGTTGAGGATAGATCGCCAAACTACACACGACACAATTCCATCAACTCTCCAAGTCTCCATTGCCGGCCCGCCAGAACGATGGAAAACTTCCACCTCCAGGTGCAAATGGGTTTGTCAATTGACAGAGAAAAGATGACTGGGATTCCACCGCGGGGGTCCATGCGTGGATGTACCAAATCTCATACTGTCTCTGTGAGATTTGTCTTGTGTTCGCAAAGTGTGAGAGACAGATGACTGCTGGAGTGTCCATCTTCCTTCGCATGTTTGTAGTTGGGTGTAGTTGGTGTTAGAATCCTTCGAATCCTTTCGCCTTGTTTAGAAGTCCCCTGGAATCCCCTTCAGAACTTCAGCCGTGTTTTCATGAGACAGGTCAAGATCCATCCTCGACGGCCGACAGCTTCTACAATGCAAGCTCCTCGTCAGAGGACGGATGGATAGCTGGAAGTGTAGGAACGGTGAAATCCAGTGAATTATGATATTTATTGATGTTTATATTTGGTCAGCGACTGGGGTTCTATCAGTAATACAAGGCGGTGTGACGATGGTGGCTCTGTCGGACTAGAACGGAACCTTCAGGCTTCATTCAATTGCAAGAAACCGACATCAAATGTTTGCATGATGAATCCATGGGAACATCACGTTTTCAATTTGTTGGATGCCATGAATGAATCGATATGAATCCAATATGAGTCCCGGTGCCGTGAGATCCACAGGAGTTCGATGATCAGATCCATCCCTGGAATTCAGAAGAGGTCCTTGAAGAGGTTCAGGACACGTTCGCATCAGAGGGAGAGAGGCAGTTTGGTGAAACATTCACTGGTTGCTTCATCAAGCGATTCTTGGATATATATATATATATTGATATATTGTTGATTATTCTTGTATCTCGGAAAGGATTTCTTTGTGTTTCGCAGGCGGATGGATTTCTGGGAAAATCAGGCTGCATGAGCTTACCACTCTCTGGGAAATTAAGGCAGGCATGGCTTGTCACAGATCCAACTGCTGAAGGTCTGCATAGGGACAAGTTGCGGAATTATTCTCCGTTTCGCGAGCTATTGAAATTGCTCCAGTTGAAGGGGTGCTTGTTGTAGACAATATATGATAGTCTATGATAATCTATGATATATCATTTTAATTGATGTTTCATCATTTTCGCACTTGGTTTCATCCAGAAGTGCGGCTGGAGATTCAGCACCTGGCCCTAAGTGATCACCCACCGCTGGCCCAAAGCAGCTCCACAAAGAAACAAAGGATGACAAAAGCTTTTTGCCGGGAACTCTAAGGTTTCAGCAGCAATTAAAACATACTAAAGTTACTAGAGCAAGAACACTGCAGGATCAAGTCGAGTGAAGCGCCGTTTGAAAGTAACTGGATATCAAGTACCAAGATATGTTCACTCTTCGGTTGGATTTGTTTGCAGACGTCAGCTGAAGCCAAAGCAATTTCGCATGGGAAAGCCTGTTTGAGATGGCGCTTGCGCAGACTGCGCAGCAACAGGGTGAACTTGAGTTGCCAAGGATCGAGGACTCAGCTTGTGGTGGAGCATGTTTCGAAGTCAATCAATAGAACTTGTTAGATTGGACATTTGTTGGAGTGGACTGGGCTTGAGGTCACCACATAGCATCAAATCTGCCAGTGGTAATGTTACCCAACATTTGCCACTGAAATCCTGTACTGTACCATGCAATCCCGGAGGTTGTAGCTCCTTCGATTTGGTGACTTCCTAGTGGGATATAAATGTACTGCAAATGCAGGGTGCCTCAGCATCCATCAACGAGGACGCTCGCGCGCTCTTCGAGCCATTCCTGCCCTGCGATGATGTGCAGCTCCGAAAGGTCTACCTGAGACTGGCCTTGAAGTATCACCCGGACAAGCACCCAAAGGCATCAACTGGCACATGGTTAAACGGGATACAAGGGTCTGGAGGAGCTGCTGTTACACACATTTGTATGCATTTATTGGATTGTTTGGCTGGGTGTGAGGGCTTGTGATATACATGTCAAATTGTTCCAATGTAATATGTATATCAGGCCAATCAAATCTTGTAAGGATGAGATTTGATGATATGATAGACTAATATAGAATATGATAGAATATGATAGATGTATATTATATTGCAATCATAATCAGATATTATTGTTATAATGTATTATACCAGTATAATATACCAGCGATTTTTCTGATTATGATTGCCATATCAGACGCTTCCTGATTTTTCTGCCAGACAGGCGGAGCGTTCTGCTGCCACCAGCCTTTTTCAAGCCATTGCTGCAGCGCCTTGGCGAAGAGCTAAATCAGGGGGTACCGGGAAGACATCATCCATGATAATCCAGTGGATTTTGGATATGGGATAAATATGTTCAGAGTTCAGAATTCAGACCAAACTTCTGTTTGATTTATGGGTATGTTCCTTCAGTTATGTCGGTTTCTGGTTTAATGTATAGGCATGGGATGGCATCGATTGGTTTATCTTAAGTTGTTGCGTTTCTCAAACTGTTTTGGCAGCACCAGCCGCTCACAAAGAAATCATGTCATTGCACAGGCCGTACTGAGGGGTACGGTATTGATAGTACTTGGCACCAAAGAAACAAGCATCGAAATTACCGCTTGCAGAACGAGATGTTTCTGGTAGAACGATCACGCTGATACCAGAAATTCAACCAAATTGCAACAACATCATATTACACATATTTTCATCTTTGATTGTCACTGGCTCTGGATTACCCCAGCCTTTTCGTTCGAGGTATACGAGGAACTGCTGCGGCCCTTCAGTGGCCGGATCCCCAAGCGAGTGAAGACGCAGGTGGCCGCGGCTGCAGAGCTGGGAGACGTCAAGGCGCTGTGGGGAAGAACTGGAACTGAGACGAAGACGTTGATGTGAAACCAGCAATGGACCCCAGGAAACAATACCATGGCTATCCATGGCTCATTATGATGGTTGATTGGTGGTGTTTTTATTGGTGCACTAATCTGAAAATATTGGAATACAACTAAACAATACACTCCATAGAAATTGCACCAATTATGCGGCCCCTCTGGCAAGCCGCTTCTCTGAGCCATATGCAACTGTGACAGAGACTGACTCGTCTCTCTGGAAAATCTTTGCTTCAGACTTCAGAACCGGCTCTCGTAGGGAAAGAGCGGTGGAAATTGGGAAATGACTTGACTTGCTGGGCTTGTGACTGGCGTGTAGCCTTGAAATGCGATGCCAATTGATCCAGTTGATCCAATTTTTTTTCAATCTTCTGTCAACTTCTGTCGACTTCACGGAGGAGTTGCAGCGCCTCTTGATTGAGTTACCTTCGCGTGCGATCGAGGATTCTTTTCTCGGCCTTCAGCAGCGGGTGCTGTTGACAGATTTGTCTTGATGCCAGTGTGATGTGGAATCTATGATGGAATTCTGATGAATTGTGATGGACTTGCGGTGAAGTATGTTCATGGGACAGGTTCATCTCTGGGTTCCGCAGGAAGACTATGTCGGAGCGGTTCCTCTGATGTTTGCAGCCAAAGGGGGATCTATCGAAGCAGCTGAACTGCTGGTGAGCTGCTTGATATGACGCTTGTGGGGCCTTTTCTGTTTCGGGGATTGTCAGAAGTATCAGCCTCTCAAGTGTAACAGTTTCATTGTTGGGAATGTTGGTATCAGTAAAAAATACCAATCAGCTACATTTGTTTATACAGGTATGTCATACATAGATATTATATCTGTGTGCATGTGATATGTCTGTATGCCTTGCTTCTCTCAGTCTCGCCCTCAAAATGAGCCCCTCCAAGGCTACAATGCTGATGTGCATGCCGAGACACCGTTTGGTTGGTCTGTATTGGTTTACGCTGCCTTGTCGGACCAGGCACGGGGGAAGGGAACAGGGTCCACCTGCAGGATGAATGCCGAACATGTTTCATGTTTGGTGCTGTATGATTTTGATTTGGTTCGAGTCTTTTCGGGTGACTGCATACACGCCAGGAATGGGGGGGTGTCCCCTTCAAGATCCGTCCTGGTATCAGGTGGTTCAATACAAGTTGTAAGTACAGCATATGAAAGCCAACTTTCTACATAAGTCAAGCATCCAAGTTGTAGGAAAATCGAACCACCTCGCCAGGGCCAAATGGTGCGCTGGCTGGTGACAAAGGGTGCACGTGTGACAGGGCATGAGTTGCAGCTGGCAGCATTTGGTGGATACCAGAGGCGAGTCGTTTTGTGGATGTGTTCGACTTAGAAGGAAAAATGTAAGAATGGAAAAAAGCAGCATGCACAGACAAAAAAGATGAAAAAGATTGAAAAAGAATAAAAAGGGGGTAAAGAAATGTAAAGAATGTTGACCTTGACACTTCTGCAACTGGATCTCCATGTCTCGCAGCATCTCCCAAACCTGCAGGGGTTTGGAAGCCTTGCTGGACAATTACAACGAAGAGCTTTCCTCTGTGACGACAAGCTCTGGAAACAACTTGCTGCACCTTCTTTGCTTGGGAATCTTGAATCTTCCGTCGCTTTGCAGAGATGAAATTCCGCGACAGACCCCACCAGGAAACGATTGTGTCCCACCATATCAAGGATCCCCAGCGACGATTGTGTTAGTGGGGGTCCTGGTTTGTGATGGTTTTAGATCCTTTCACATGCAAGTCTGCCTATTGGCTTCAGCAGAATTCGTGAGATTTTGCAGAGAATTGTGGAGACTGTGGTTTGCCCCTCTCCACTTGTTCTTTCGCAAAGAGTGGATGATTCGCAGACATCCAGATGAGCCCAAGCTGTGCACTAAGGAAGGGCCACCCAGAGCGGTATTTGAATTGTTTGGACTTGCTTTCCAACAAGGTGCCACTGGATGCAATCGACACTTGGTTTTCTTTGTGCGTTGGACCTCCACTGTCTTGGGAACCTTGAATCTGAAAGGTTGAGGCGCACCAGAGTGTCAGATTGGTGATGACTGATGATGAACTTACATCTCTGGATACAGATCCAAACATGATAGACATGTTTAGTTTTCCCGAACCTGTCCGGACATGTGCTGGTGAACATCCCAACTAGGCCATCCAAGATTTCTGCTAATGCTTCAAGTATCTTCAAGGATTTTCAAGGAGTGAACAGAGTTTTTGACCCACAATCATACAAGTTTACCACAGTTTACCTCACTGATCCGTGCATTTCTCCCAGCTGCCAGCGAATGTTGCTCAGGACAGGCGAAAGGGTCTCAGCCCAATACAACTGGTTGCAGGGCATGGCAATTGGCATGAGCATGGCCTGCAAAATTCAGAAGTTCACCTGGTCTTCGTTGCTAGTCTACAAATTAGTCCATGACAGGATGTCCGATGACCTGTGCACGTGTCGCTACTCGAAAACGTTTGCATTTTAGCGCCTTGCTAGGTAGCAGATGTTACTGGTAGTAAGGTGTAGTAACGTGAGTAGCTGTAGCTGCCGGCCTCTGGTATTGTTAGTTTGGCACACTTCAACATGTCAGCATGATGGGCATGGCAAGGTCGAGCGGCTGTGTGCTGCCAGAGCTGACCCGAGTGCAGAGAACAAGGATGGATTCTCGATGAATGTGGAGACCGACTCGACCTCTGTTGATCCTATTTGAGATATGCAGAATTGATCAGAATTGGGTACTCATTCATGAACGGACAGAACTGTCTAAACATGAGGTTGACGTAAAAAATGAGTTGGGATAGTTTATCAGTTCTGTCTTCTTGGTGACCCCTATGATGCTTGGTGACCCCTATGATGGGAGAATGTGTTCTGAATGGTTCTGCATTGATTTGTAAATATCATTGTATCATTGCAGCTTATGATTATGCAAGTGTTTTTTCATTTAGGTCCCTCCTCCTCATCAATCGTTCTTGCTGTCACAGCTCCCAACTAAAAGAAGGCAAACGTCGACAGTTTGTTTACAGACGCCGTTTCCTAAGAAGCAGGACCAACTTCCGAATTGATGTGGCGTGGTCTTTCAAAACCAGAAATAGTTTGAAGCAAGTGATCTGGAGATACGGCTCCTCCCTGGTCTGTTGTTCTTCCTTGAGACTTGATGAAGAGTGGGTTGATCCGCCTCAGGAAAGAGCGCCATCTCCTTGGCAAGGCAGAGGAACCTACCACAGGCCACTGGTACGAGTTGGTCAACAGCACCTTGAGATTTGGATGAAGAGTTGGCTTAAGAACTGCAGAGGGTCAATCATTCTTGTTTAATCATGTTTCATTATGTTCCATATCCTTTTCACCGAGCAAAAAACATGGCAGAACATTTGAAAGGCAGATGCAGCCCAGCTGGGGATCATGGAATGGAACTGCACTGGTCACCAGGTTGAGGCCATCCTTCAAAGATTCACAAACTCGCGCCTCTGACATCCTGCACTTTTCAATGTGTTTTAATGAGCACAAAGTCAAAAGTGCTGCGACTGATCTTGACATTGAATCGCAATTGTCCGATCCTTTTCTGATCGGACAGATGGTTTTCGGAGCGACCAGTGATGATGAGGCATTCTGTCATCAAAAATTGGTCTAGTCAATGCTGCTTAATGAACGCGCTGCCGGGTGTTGCGGAGCAGCACCTTGCAGTGCAATTTTCCGCCGAAACTGGCGCAGCCTCAAAGGGGAGTCGCGTCTTGGCAGCTCGCCATATCCAAAAGAAGTGCGCACCATGGCTCATGATTCGAAGCCATATCTGCTCCTGCCTTAAATGAGTTTCTCCTGTTGCATATCAATGTCATATTTGCACACGTTTGGATATGAAATATCCCTTACAACTACCCTCCAATGAACACAGAAACCATATCAACTGTGGGTTGCAAGGCTACTTTCCTCTTTAAACGGGCAATTTTCAGAGTCAATCGATTTACTTGATTCGCAGGGTCATGGGGGATGTGCCCAGATGTTCCAAAGGAATTCCATACCATTTGCGCCAACGAACTCACAGGATGTGGAGGAGGAGCCCAATTCGCGGCCAGTCCGGTTGGCTCAGACTGCAGCTTGTTGCTAGGATGGATGGCTAAAGATTTAGATCTTGAAACAATAGAAAATGATCATGTCAAGAGTTTACAAAGGTTGTAAATTTGCGTAAATCGACATGAAACGAATAAAATGGACGCATCATATGACATCCCATTTTGGGGCACCAATAGTTCTTATCCGGAGCTGTCGTCATCTGCCGTCATCTGCTGTCTAAGGCAACAAAGAATTTGCAAAGTATGCTGAGACCCATCATGACGCCCATGCAGCCACAGAGGCTCCGCTGTAGGGGGGTATGAACGTGTACCATTGATTTACCATGGATGTACCATTGAACCCTCACCATTTATACCATTTGAGGTTGCAGATAGTTGCCGGATGCGGCAAATGGTTGAGACATGTTGGGACAAGCCGGTCAACACGCTTCACAGGAACCAAAGTTTCAATCCTGGTTGGTGGACAGGTCTCCAAGATACGTCTCGAAGAAGTTCGGCTGGCAGGCACCCTGTCTCTTCAAGGGTACAATGCTGATCCAAAGTGTTCCAGTTGTCCACTCCACAGAAGCCATCAGAAGTTCCAGACGTTCGCATGCCCCACTTGTTTCACGGATGTATTGATCAGAGAGTATTAGAAGACTCCCAGTTTGGGGATACGACAATGTGTCAGGGAGTTTTCGATCGAAGAACATCAGAATCAGAACCCCCATTTGTTGTTTATGTTTCATATACTGTGCCTGATTGGTGGTTTCACATGGTTTCACATATGTGTTATTTTCACCCATAGAAATGGCAGGATGACCCCAGTGACCAGCATATTGTTCAGAATTGTTCAGCACGATTGAAACCAGCAACCAGATATAATGTGGTAAACTCAATTCCAGATCATGAATGGTTGGTAAAAACATCCAAAGAGCATCCCCAGATGGTCGTCGTTTATGGCATTGGGATTTCTTGGTTCACTTCATTAAGTACGGCTTATAGGTTCTATCGGACTATCGTGTTGTACATTTCATGATATTTTTCATGATATTTCCACACCATGACGAATGGGTATCCAAATCAAAATCCTCTAAAATTGGTGATAGATGTGATAGTTTCATATATAGTGTCCCTGCATTTTTCCTTTGCAGAACATTTTAAAAATGTGTTTAACAAGAAAAACATGCTTATGATTGCTTGTGTTATTGGGATGCACTGGGTGCATCGCTCATGACATCCACTTGGCCCAGTCGTCGCCAGGACTTCAGCTCCACCACCACCTCCTTTGCCACAGCCACATCCTATCCCAGCAGCTACGGCACCGACGCACTAGGCACTGCTGTCTGCCAGCAGTCGCCAAAGATGTTGATATGGTTTTTTGAGGCAATACCGTTTTTTTGCCTCAAAAAAACAAGTATTCATCCTTATTCCTTCGGGATATTGAAACATGGGTCTCCAAACTGATGAAATATGATGAAACATGTGGAAAGAATTGGAAAGAACTTGTTGCAGCCATCCCACTGATGCTCACCTGCAGGTGCTTCAAGCATGAGCGGCTTCGGCCGAGGGGATGCCATGGCCCAAACCTTCTCTGAAGGCTTCGGAGCACAAGGAGAGCTGATGGTTTTGCCGTGGGAATTTGGCCGCAGAAATGGCAACAACCAGCAGTTCACAGCCAGAGTATAGAGTAAATTGAGAGATTGGATTGTTTCCATTGTGAATAGCATATTGGATGTGACCATTGTGAATATTGTGACCTCCCGCAGTCTCAAGATATGCAAAACTATGACGAGCTGATTTGGACAGAGGCGAGAAAATTTGCATTGAAGCATCCATTATCGATGTTCATGAAGGAGCTGGTCGACCAAAGAAGAAGCGACGCGTTCAGGAGAGCCGGTGGTGAAAACCCTTGGGATGTGTCATAGGTGCATGTTTTTTTCTATATTATATATATATATACATATGTCAATGTATATGACAAGGATGATATGCATATTTGACGATCAACAGGAATCCTTTGCATTCTTCAAGTACGCCCAGGGGCATTGTGTTAATGGATTTCACGGTGCTCATTGAAATAGCATTGTCCTGAAGGACTCAAGGATCATCAATGACAATGATTCCATGGAGTACGGTTGTTTCGGTGGATCAACTCTTATTTCGAGCTCTCAAGACGGAAATGCCTCGATAGCCAACATTTCTTGTCAGCTTCAGTAGAAGGTCTAGATTGACAGTCTTTGCATGTACCAGTAGGGTCAAGTAGGTACCAAAAGACCATGCAACGCATCATTACCATCATCATCCTGGCAACTTTCATGTTGCAACTTGTCCCACCTGCTGGCACACCACCCGATTCCAGGATGGCAAGTCCCGCAGAGGCACTTGATTGGGGCGATGTTTGCTGCGCATAAGTGGATGTGCAACAGAGCCAGGGATGGGATGTTTTATGTCTTGATATATGATTGATATGTGTAATATAATATATATATACATACAATTATATACATATACACATGTACACAATATATATATATATACAATTATATACATATATATATATACACATGATTTAGTAATATTTAATGTATATATAGGCATCGACGTTGTAGATACGTATACTATTGTTTGGATGCATTTTGCATCTACAGTAGTAGATTGTTTACCTGACGTGCCATGCTTCATCTCAAACTCAGCCTTGACAGGTCCAGTGCTCGACTGTCGTTCTTGAAGCAGTTGACTCCGGAAAACCAATGTCACTCCTAAGGTTTTGAAGCCAAAGCCTCTGGTGACTACAGCGCCAGCACTTTGATGATATTCTATGACACATCCACACAAATTAAGTGAGACATTTGTTCTGACCAGCTCCAGGATCGTCGTCAGACTAAATGTAAGGCGGACACAAATTGGGGAGCCCATATGAGCCATGTTGGGCTCATGGCCAAATTCAATTGTAGCATACGCATCTATATGACCTCTTGATATCATGTATATCCATGTACTCTTGGGTATCTAGATCGATGTACAAATATATAGGATTGCATACACTATTTACAGTGTTTGGCAATCTAGAGCCATACATACATATAATATAATATGTATCTATGATTATATATATATGTATACATGTGTAGTATAGATGATGTATTTACATAATATCATTATATATATATATACGTACATGTATCGTGTATGCATATCTGATATACAGTTGTATATGGGATTCTACAGTGCTTGTTGCTTCGATTCCCCGTAAAGTGTTTGATGCGCCAGGAAAGGCTCGAGCAGCTTGGCAGTCTCCCGATCGGTCGGATCGGAAGAGCATGGGGAGGCGCTGCCGTCAAAATGGTTGGCCCCCAAAAAAAAAAGAAAGTGGATGGATAAATCCGAGAAATACTGTTCGAAAATGATTGAACACGATTCCCTGAAGTGCAAGGTTAGCATGAATGACCAATGATAATAATGAATGATACCAAGACGGATCATCACTTGAAAGTTGAACTGTTTGCGGTCAAAAATTCCAAAGGTGCAGAGGGTTTCAGATCCAAGACCAGAATTGCCGACTCTGGTACGGTATGTGTGTTTGATCCGAGAGCAAAACGACGAAGAGGCTTGAGACCGAATTTAACCCTGCCACGCTGAAAAGAGTCAACAAATTCCAGTTTGTCGGAGACTTTTGGACAGACTGTACATTCCCACTTTAAAGCTGGGAGCTCCAAGACCCATCATGTTGAAGGCAGATGAATGAGAGCTTCACCTCTTCTCAAGTCGCTTGGTAAGATGACCTGTTTCTCGACGTGCCCAGCCTGTGTGGCTGACAACGCAACTGCCAATCCACTCTCGTGGCAAAGCCATGTGATGCAGTGATTGCAACCAGTTAATATTCCACTGCTGCAGAAGGCAAGCCCACCAAGTGTCTATGCTCATTGTCATATCAGGCATGTATTCATGCGACGTTCCATCAATCAAGACATAAATTCATATATCTTCGGATAGCACTCTTGGGCTTGTTTTCAAACTAGGCATAGTGTGGCATCAGGGATTCTTGAAGCCATTCGGAGTTTTCGTCGGAAAAGACCTACAACCCTCCAGTGATGCTGGATAGGCAGGTGTCTACAGTCATGCCGCGAGCATCCGGGGAAAAGAAGGGGTCGTGAATTTGCAATGCTTCATTGTGTTAACGCCACTAGCTGCAAATTCTCAGACTTTCAGTCTTGCAGAATCAAGCGCGATGAAACCTCTTTTGAATTCTGCCTTTTGATGCCATCATATGCCATCAAGCGTTGCTTTGACATGCGCTGGCCTCAAGAACTCTAGACACTCAGATTCAGATCCTTTTGGACCTTGAGACATTTTGGATACCCACGCTTGACCCGAGCTTTAAGCCGCTAAAGGTCAGCTGTCAGCCATGGCTGAATCGGAGAAGCCTGGTATCATGCGGAAGGTGATGCAGAAGGTGTCTCGAGTCTTCAACAAATCCTTGATGCGAAAGGGCAGCGATCCAGACTTTGCTTAATACCAAGGTTGATATTCAGTATTTTGCGATTTTGAATGGCATGGACATGTTTTGTTCTACTGTGTTTAGACATCTCAAATGAAAATCTCAATGACCCAGGTAGTAAGAAAGCTGAAGAGCTCGATGCGGACAGTGACTTTGATCCATCAGATGATGAGTTGCCGCTGTCAAAACGGGAGAACCTCCTGCGATGCCGAGACTCCAGGATGATTTGCCAAGCCACTGGTCGGGGTTGATTATCGCGGCAGACTGGATTTGTGTGTGTGTGCTTGAAAATGGGGTATACAAGGGTATACCCCCACAATTGCCATTGTGATAGGGAACATGTGGGAAACTGACGATTAACCAGGGGATACCATGGGATACCAAATATGTTCTAAACAAACCCATATGTGGCAGTGGATGTTAAAAAAGCATTGGGCCAGGACCTTCTCCCGGCACGATGAAATGTGATGGTTTTGAGTGTCACATTGCGAGGGCGTCCAAACTCAGTTTCCTTTCCCATCTTCATTCGCGATCCACATCTGATATCAGCATCCATTCGCATCTCCCAATACACTTCCCCAAGCACTGGAAAGTTTCGATGTTGGGGAAAATGGTTTGCCCAAAGTTCTTCAGTATACCGTATACCTCTCAAAAACATCAACAATCCTCAACATACCTTAACTATATTTAACTATCCCAATATATCCCAGTAGTATCCCAAGTTTACCTGTTTCATCCTTTTTCAACATGACCCAGCGAAGTTTGGCCGTTGAACGAGGACAGTTTCGAGCTGCGCCGCGCCTTTCCGGGCCGGGACATCAACCCGCGGCTGATCTTCGACCATCCGAGCATTGAGCAGCTCTCGGAGGCCATCGTGAAGTTACCGGAAAAGAGCGAGGCTGGCAACACCAGCAGCTTGGGACATTACCAATACAATGGCCATTTGAAATGGGGAATATAGGGGACAAATGATGATGAACCAGGGGATTTTTGGGTACCCCATTTGAAGGATGATTTGAAGGGAGATGATTCATTTGCTGAAATAAAGCTTGAGATTCCCTTTTCAGGGGGATGGTCGATGATTGGTTCACTTGAGAGGGAATGAAAGTGGTCGCAGAATCCGCTTGTTCTTTGAAACTTTCAATCCTGGACTCTGAGCAAAGGCACAGGAGGCGGGAGCACTACTGGAGAGTCAAGTGCTACCTATGTTTCCAGATTTACTCAGCTAACAGAGGTGGGCGAGGCTCCAGAGTTCAAATATGGAACCACATCCATTGAGGACATTTTCGTGCGCAAGAGTGATGGCATGGAATGCGTCATGATTCCAGCCGCGCGGGCACGAATTGGAAATGACGGGATGCACTACCAAGCTGGTGACAATGAGGGTCCCAGTCATGAGGTCGACTTGGATGCGTTCTTGATGGATATTGAACCTGTGTGTGTTGGTGCTTACGCGCGGTTCCTCAACCTGGTGAATCCAAACCAAGATCAGCTAAGTGATTGGTGCATTTTGCCTGAGGAGGACAGAACTTTGTTGCAGGCTAGAAGCTTTGAACATCTTTGAACCAAAATGTCCTGCACCATCACTGTTTGATATGAGGCATGTGCCATGCAAGAGTGCTCCAGTCCCTGTTTCCAAATCCTCAGCACTTGAAGGACGAACGATGCTGCCATGTGCCCATTATCTTCACTGAAAATGGCTGGCAAGCAAAAACTGGTGTACCTGCCAACTGGCCTATGATTTTGGTGTCATGGTATGGTGCTAATGCCTATGCCCCTGGGCTTGAAAGCATGTCGACCATGTGTAGGGAGTCAAGATAGACAAGGACCAGGAAGCCGTTCAGGGTTCTAGTTTTAATGAAAGAGAGAAATACTTGGATACCATTTCTCCGCTGTCTAGCTGCAGTAGACTGAGCTTTCACAACATGACAATGTTTTCACATGTTTTCACATTCTGGGCGATTCTGATTTCTCACTGTTTCTCTCTCTTGAGAATCCAACAATCCAACATCAAGCCTTTTGGTCTGTTCTTCGCGCAGAGGCTTTGTGGGCGCATGGACAGGATTGGTCCCAGTACAAGAGTGCAGCCGTGAGTTTTCTGCCCACTGAAGCGCAATGGGAATATGCTGCGCGTGGCCCCAAACCCGCCAAATTTCCTTGGGGAGATTCAGATGCCAGCGAGGAGTTGCTGAACGTTTGCTGGGAAACTAGCACCTATGAAGGAGTGAGTTGCTTGCAGACACTGACAAGTCAGTTTTGAAGAGTTTTCGGTGCCTGGACTTTGTTTTCCATCCCATCATTGCTTTTGACTCTTGTGACATACCATTGGAAACCCCGGTATATGTTTTGCATCCTTTCTGGTATGTCGAATCTTTTAGGGCAACCCATGTTGAAGATGTTGATGTCGGCTGCAGGTCATGTTGCAACTCCTTTGACGGAGTTGCCCATCGTGGCTGTGAATCTGCAGCTGGGTGTGTCACCTTTTGGTTTGCGCGGCATGGCTGGAAATGTTTGGCAATGGTGCCGGGATACCTACCACGAGAACTTTTACCTCTCCTCAGAGGCTTCGTTGCGCAACGCTTGGAACAGCGAGGTGCCGATCAAACATGTTGGAGCGGGTTTGCAACCTCAAATTATATCTTATATTAAGACTGGACTGGTATTGCTTTAGAACATCATTCACAACATCTGGCAAGTCCAAGAAAAACAGTTGGCCCTACAGCTTCACAGACCATGATCTAAATGGCATATATGGATGGCATTAAAATAGTAACATAGCGTCGCTTTCATCAATTTTTTAAACCCATGGTTTGCTATGGTTTGCTCATTTTACCCAAATTTTACCCAACATCCTGCCAGCTTCAGCTTTTGCCAGCAGGTAAGTGACGCCAAGAGCGAACGCGGAGGGAGTTGGGTGGGTCCCAGCGATTTGGCTCGCAGCAGCTACCGCCGTGGTCGCATCCCAGAAGCCAAAGGCAGATGCCTGGGCTTCCGATGTGCAGTGATGGTGGCAGATGCGCCAGGGATGTAAAAAGAAAATGGGAAACATGGGTGAAAAATGAGAAGATAAGTGAAGTTCAATAAAGGTAACCTCAAAGAAGGTGTCCTTCGAGCCTTTGTTTGGGCTTTAGTAGCTAGTCCGGACGGCGATGCTTCCATGATGCTGCTTGAAGATGTTTCAATGGCAGCTTTAAATATGGATGCTACCTGAATCGTTTGAATTTGATGAGCAAAAGGCTGATCACGACTGAAGGAACCTTCATACATGGACTCCAGCTGTGGAAATTCTGCGACATACGACAAGCCGGCCAAACCCTTTGAGCGGTAGAAGGGAAAGGATGGATATGATGGATAGAATTCGCGCCAAAGAGCTCGGAAACATGTCCACAACACAGATATTTGTTTTATTTTGTTTTTAAAGCGACCTTTGAATTGAATCGAAGGTTCACGCGATGCTGGAGAATCATTTCCCATTTGCGAGAGTGGGCAGGTCAAACTTGAAGGAAGAACTGAATGTGTGCAGTCTTGTTTTCACTTCCAACTACTGAGTATATTGAGCTTTGTTTGTAGCTTTGTTTGTACCATGAATCTGCAGCCCACTCTGGCTCTCTTGTTGACATTTTATCCTACAATAAACCGCTCCACAGTTGTGTGCATGCTGTGGCCTATTGTCGGAGGCTCAGATCTTGTGCTTTCGGGGAGCTGTCAGCAGCTGTCAGCAGCCAAGGTGATCGTATTACTTTGGCCGCCAAGCTTCGTGCTTGGCGAAGAGTGCCCTGAGGCATGACAGTTTGGTGCTTGTCAAGACAGGTTTAAACTTTGAGCCAATGACAAAATTGGAGGGTTTTGCCATCGGGCCCTCTTTTGCCTATATTGCAAATACATGCAAATACTCTTCAACTTCAGAACATGCGAAATGGAAGTATTCGAAGAAGATGCTGTCCGAATGATCGTGCCCATTCCATGTTGGGTTGAATCCATGTGGTCATGCGGATGTTTTGGCTGTTGAAAGGTTTCCGGGAATGTTCTTCTTCAGATGAGCCGATTTGGTTGTTTTGTCGTTCCCAAATTAAATGCACTGAAGTTGCCGACTGCAGTGCGCACTTGTACCTGAAAGGGTACAAAGAACGCATCATGTGAAGCAGCTTCCCGGTTCCTCTTTCGCCATTTTTCCAGGCTGTGGATGGCCAAAGGGCCTTGCTTCAACACAAAGTGACCCTTGATCAGAGCGTCATCGACGCAATTCAGGAGACCATCAAGAAGGAAGTGGATTTGGCTTTACATCAAGGCGATCAAGTGCACCCGGTCCAAGCGGATGGACCTACAGTGGCTACGACCGTCAACCAGACGGCCTTGTTTCAAGGAGATGGCCACAAAATCCTTGATGGGTTGGCAGCTTGTGTGTTGTTTTCCACAGCAAAGATACATAATGATACACCAACAAATGACGAACATGGATAAACCATGATAAACCTAGTGACTTTCGGGTGGCTTCCAGGGCCCCAAGTGGCCAACGAAGCATCAATCACCAATTCAGAGTCTCACCGCCAGGATGTTCTGCGAAGGCTTCCCGGAAGTTTGCGCGGCTTCAACCCGCGGAAGCTTCGGAAGCGGAGGTGGGGGCAGCCACCGCGGTGAACATGACCAAATCGAGTGCCTGCACAGCTGGGAACTTGCCAGTCATGTTGTTTTCAAGAAGTTCCTACAGCGAAACGTGCTGTCCTGAAGGCGGGGTGAACATTTGTACTGTCCATGTTGGTGTCTCCCTTTCACAGCACAAGAACGGAAAGGATTTGGAAGTTTTCTGAAAAATTGGGGTACCCCAAGATGGATGGTGAAAGGAAAATCCTATTTGAATGGATAATGTGGCTGCTTCATATTCAATCAGACTGAGCTGCTTGAATCTTGAGCTGCTCTCCGGGATTTCTGGGGACCCTGAAGGAAGCCTGAGATGCGCTGGCTGCGCCCAATACAGTGGNTTCAATCAGACTGAGCTGCTTGAATCTTGAGCTGCTCTCCGGGATTTCTGGGGACCCTGAAGGAAGCCTGAGATGCGCTGGCTGCGCCCAATACAGTGGATCCACCTGTCAGCAGTGTTCCGGTGGCTTTATCTCGCGATCCTCGAAGTGCGTGTCATGCGCAGACACGTCTGGCTGGGTGAATCGCGGTGGTTTGACTTGCTCTCAGCTCTCCACCAGTGACTGTAATGATGTGAAGGTCAAAGGCATCAGCAGCAACGAGGCGTGCTGCAAGTGTAGCTTGGCTTGTCATCCATCTCTTGCAGTCTCTTGCGAGCTTGCGGTTTGCAGACGCGAGATTTTGATTGGTTTTGTATGGTTTTGTGATACAGTAGGTTTCTATGGTTTTCTGTGTCAGGTCTTTATTTTTGGAGAGCGGATGTCTGAGGCAACGGTGGAGCAGTGACCCCAACTCCGTTTGCTTACGANCAGTAGGTTTCTATGGTTTTCTGTGTCAGGTCTTTATTTTTGGAGAGCGGATGTCTGAGGCAACGGTGGAGCAGTGACCCCAACTCCGTTTGCTTACGAGGTGAAGCACTGGGCTTTGGGTGAACAGGCGCGCGCTGGAGGTTTCTACAGGTTTCTTCAGTGCACTACTTCCCTTGAGAGTTTGGGGCAAGTCCTCAAGCCTGATTGAAAACAAGGCCAACCAACGAACCATAACGAACCCGAATGCAGTCACGTAAAACACTTTGCGATCAAATTATTGCGCCAATTTATGCAAAAATGTTGATCTTTTTTCCGCTGTTACCATGCAATTGTAGACTGTGGGGTGTGCACAGCGTAGACTGTGAAGTGTAGAATAGGGAGTGTAGTGACGTGTAGTGTGTAGAGTCAGAAGTGTGGAGTCTGGAGTGGACGGTGTAGAGTGTAAAAGTGTGGAGCATAGAGCGTTGGAGTATTGAATGCCTAGTGGGGATTCGGAAATGCAAAATGTGGAGGTGGCAATGTAAAGTGTGGAGTCTAGAGGGCAAGGTGAGGAGTGTGGAGTGTAGCATGGAGTGTAGAGTGTGGAGTGTGAAGTGTAAAGTGTGGAGAGCAAAGTGTAGAGTGAGGAGTGTAGAGTGCGGAGTCTGGAGTGGAGTGTAAAGGGCGGAGTCTAAGGTGAGGAGTGTGGAGTTTAAAGTGTAGAGTGTGGAGTGTAGAGCGGTAGAGTGCGGAGTGTGGAGTGTAAGGTGTCGAGTGTAGAGTGCGGGGAGTGTAGAATGTGAAGTGTAAAGTGTGGAGTGTAAAGTGTAGAGTGGAGTGAAGAGGGCAAAGTCTAAGGTGAGGAGTGTGGAGTGTGGAGTGTAGTGTGGAGTGTGAAGTGTTGAGTGTAGAGTGTAAATTGTGCAGTGCGGAGCGCAAAGTGTGGAGTAATGAGTGTGGAGTGCGGAGTCTGAGGATATGGAGTGAAGAGTGTAAAGTGGGGGAGTAGAATGTGGAGTGTAAAGGGTGGAGTGTAGACTGTGGAGTGCACAGTGTGGAGTGCAAAGCGGTGAGCGTAAAGTGTAGAGTGTGGATTGGGTCTGTGGAGTGTCAAGTATGCAGTGTAAAGTGCGCATTTTAATTGTAAAGTGTGGAGTGTGCAGTGGGAAGCGGGAATGCAGTGTAGAGTGTGGAGTGTCAAGTGTAGAGGGTAGAGTGTAGAGTGGAAGGTGCGGAGCAAGGAGTGTGGAGCAAGGAGTGCAGAATCTGGAGTGTAAAGTGTGGAGTGTAAAGTGTAGAGTGTGGATTGGGGATCTGAAGTGCAAAGTGTGCAGTGCAACGTGCGCAGTGTAAAGTGTGGATTGTGGAGTGGGAAGAGGGGAGTATAGAGTGCGGAGCGGAAAGTATAGAGTGTGAAGTGTGACATGTGGAGTGTGGAGTGCGAAGTGGGGATTGTGGAGTGTAGAGTTTACAGTGTAGAGCGTGGAGTGTAGAGCGTGGAGTGTAGAGCGTGCAGGGTAGAGTGTAGTGTAGAGTGCGGGGAGTGTAGAATATGAAGTGTAGAGCGTGGAGTGTGCAGTGTAGAGTGTGGATTGGGGATATGGAGTGTCAACTGTGCAGTTTAAAGTGTGGAAAGTATGGAATATACAGTAGGGAGGGTCAAGTCTACAGTGACGAGTTGCCACTTCACCAAATACTGGTGGCATGCGCAAAACGGCATTCCACGTGCGACGGAACTTCAAATACTGCCTGTGCCTGCCACGCAAAAGGATACTCACAATGTCCCACGCGTGCCACGCAATTTCCACTTTGTCACCACGCCCTGACAATGCGATTCGCAAAACACGCCCAACACGAGACTTCTTAAGTGCTGCGCCTGCCACGCAACCTGAACATGGACACGTCCAAAGTGCTGCGCCTGGCACGAAACATGAAACTCATCTTCTGAAAACCTCGCAAAAGTATTGCGCCTGTCAAACCAAACCATTTTCGACGTGTTATCAAACGCGTGAGCATGTCACGAAGTGCCACGCCTGCCACACGAAACGACATTAATACTATAACCGCGTTTGAAACCTTTGGAAATTAAATAGGTTTTGCAGTTTCCCCCATAGTCACGGCGACACAGCCACAAAAGTAGAGAATCGACACAAGACACATCGGAGGGTGTTTCAGCTACAAACTTTCACAGTTTGCAGCTACAAAATCAACGTGTTCGTACGAATTATCCTAATGAACCCTAACATTTGCTACCTCAAAATCGATATTTCATGCGAGGTTTCCGTCAATTTTCATCACATGTCACAAAGTTCCACACCTGCCACACGATTTGCACGTTGTCACCACTTCACGCAGCCCTGACAATGCGATTCGCAAAACATGCCCAACACGAGACTTCTTAAGTGCTGCGCCTGCCACGCAACATGAACATGGATAACATGGACACGTCCAAAGTGCTGCGCTTGCCACGAAACATGAAACTCAATAAACTCATCTTCTGAAAACCTCGCAAAAGTATTGCGCCTGTCACACAAAACCATTTTCGACCCGTCATGAAACATGTTGGGATGTCACAAAGCACCACGCCTCCCACACAAAACGACGTTGCGCGACGTTTCAAACCTCCAAAAGTCACCACTTTTGCAGCAGTCGCTATAGGCACAGCCATAACGCAATCATCGCAGACTGTTGTGGAAGGTTGGGAAGGGTTGCGAATGCAAAAGAAACGTCAAGCGAACACGCCTCAACCCCCAGACCCCCAAAGTAAAATGAGAACCCTTCGCTACGCATTCGGGGAAAAAAGCCTTTTGGCATCGTTTCTCCATGGTATTTGTTTCTGTGCGTCCGAATAATTGGGGCCTTCTGATTCTTTCAGTGAAATTCCGCAACGAGGTCTCCATGAAACCACGTCCGCGCACGGCACAGCGCTACTCACTGGATGAAGGCGGGCAAACATTGGTACAAAACGAAACAAAGCGGAAGTGGTTCAAACTTACACAGTGGCCATCCCAAACTTGCCAGATGTGTCTACGGTGGTGTATTTTGAAGGCAACAAGGCCTCCAAGGGTTCGGACTTCAATGTTCTTGAGGTGTCCCCAAATTACACCATGGCATGTTTTACTGCGTTCGAAGAGCGGAACCCTCACGAAGGATGCGCATTGGCGGAGTACAATCTGACCATGGATGGCAGCACAGGTGCCTGGGACATCCTGCAGTTTGATTTTGACAGGTGATGCAGGGCCTTGTTGACATTCTTCACCTTTCCCTTAGGTGTGGGAAAAGGGCATTGTTTCACATTGCTTGCATTTTGTTCCTCCTACAAGTGAGGTGATCGTCAATACATAGACATATGTAAGGCCAATTAAAGCAAGTTTTCTCCCGCACTGTTAACGCACGGACACGGATGAAGACAGTGCCTGTATCCCAAGCCAGATCGGTATCGACAAGGTGAAGTAGTCATGCAAAATTGTGTTCAGGGAAAGAAACTCTATGCCCTGCTCAGGTGCCATTACTCAGGTNTATCCCAAGCCAGATCGGTATCGACAAGGTGAAGTAGTCATGCAAAATTGTGTTCAGGGAAAGAAACTCTATGCCCTGCTCAGGTGCCATTACTCAGGTGCCGGGCACTGCAGCACACAAAGAGCCTTTCAGCATTGAATGCACGGTGACTGCGCATCAGACTTCCACGGCGACCTTTGAAGCGAAGGTCAGAATCGCTATGGATTGGTTTGCATATGGAGTTCCGCTGTTGCTGTTTCCAGGTTCCGACTCCTTTCCAGCAAGCAAGGCACCAGGCACTTGGAAAGACTTCGCAGTGAGATGTGCGCCCAACACTGCCTGGCTTCAGGTCAGTTCAACGGGCACTTTGACCAAGAGCGGAAGCATTGGAACAGGTGGGGTGATGACGGAGGATGCTTCAAAGGCCGGGCAAGTTTGGCCTCAGCCCTGGTCTTCCATGAGCTATCAAACAAGCTCTGTCTCCGTGACCCTGGGTGAGCAGCTACCCATTTTGAAGCTGCCGGTGGGAACCCCTGGCACCTTGAAACCTTCGGATTTCTATGTGGCCTGTACCACTGTGCCCAGCCTCAAGTGGTCTTATGACTCCTTGCTCAGTACTGGTTTGCTGGAAGGCGCCCGCAGATGGCTGTGTGAGGTTTCTTTGGGGACGGAAGTGCAAGTCAACCAGTGGACCTAAAAAAAATGTAAGATATTTAATGGTACTCGTATTTGACATTATAAGTCCGAAGCTCTTAGTCATCTTAATCCTCAATGTGGGATCACAGTAGAAGAATTAGACACGTTGCAAGGTATTGCAAGGTCTTTGATTGGCATTGAGCTTTTGTTTTTGCATTTGGAGATGATTGTTGCTTCGGCTCATGCTGCAACCTGTGGTTGCCCTGGTCTGAACTCCCCTTGTGAAACTGTGGCAATGGCGCAGGCTACTCTGTTCTGGAAGTTGCCGAAGATGGTGGTATCTCCATTTCCATAGCTCGAGAGATGTCTGCGATTTTTGACTCCATGGCCAGCTCGGGANGCAGGCTACTCTGTTCTGGAAGTTGCCGAAGATGGTGGTATCTCCATTTCCATAGCTCGAGAGATGTCTGCGATTTTTGACTCCATGGCCAGCTCGGGAGCAACCAGGAAGAAGGTGACCTTGAGTTGTGGAGTGTGGGGCATCTTTCCAGACAATTCCTTGACACCAATCAAGACCAATCTCAACATTGAGATTTTCGATGACATTTGCTTCCCGGATCTTGATTCAAGGATCAACTTTTGATTTTTCTTCCATGGCTGTTTTTGAATTGTTTGTTTGCGGCTGCTTCCCTGTCCAGCAAATCTCACAACGCAATGAGGTTGGGTGTCCAAGAGCTTCAAGGCCTACTACTCCACCGACAGGTCCGCGACGTCTGAGTCCATGTGCCGGGCCAACTGTCGCCGCGACAACAATTGCCCCAGCTATCTGTGGACCTCCTGAGGCAGCGTGCAAAGATGTGCAAACTGGCAGCTGGTACCAATCGGGCTTGTATTGTCCGGTGGCGCCAGACCTGTTTCGAGGTGACAGCTTGTACCTCAAGAAGGGGGAGACACCAGAAGAGACCCTCTACCTTTCAAAATATGTCTCCAGTATTGATGGGCCAGTGAGTGGATGCAGCAACGGGAACTGGATCCTGAGACAGGCTGATGCTGAGAAGGACTATATCAAATTGGAGGCAACCCATCGGTATTAACTCATGACCATGTTTTTATAGGGCTTCAGGTATAAAGTGATAAAGTGTGAAGTCCATGGCTTGGAGAATTAGACTGATAGAAAAAAAATTGAATATATTTACAGAAAGGCGTGCTGTGAGCCCGTGTGTTTTTGGGGGTTTGTGATCTACATATATTCCCAACAGGTATTGGTAAGCACAGGCTTACAGCATTCCTTCCACATTCATTCCAGTTGTTTACATGTCTTCCATATTCTTTCCTAATTTTTGCCTTGAATGTCTATATTCTTTCCAAATGTTTGGGTTGAAGTGCGCGTCCCTGGGCCTCATCTAGGGTCTCAGCTCTGGGAAATTGAAGAAACCAAAAAAAAACAAAAAAATCTAGGAGAAGTCTGGGTTTCTGTTGGGGCTTTGGTTTTTTTGTTTTTTTGTTTTCAGGGGTGGTTGGGGGAGGGGCTCATTAGTATCTTCTGGAGGGTGCATATTTTTTCTTTTGTTTTCTGGAGGGGGAAGGCCTTAATGCGCATTTTTGGAGGGGGTGGCTCTGTTTCTGTGGTCTCTAAGCAAGAAGTGCCGCACTCTTTTCACAGGGTCTAGAGAAAATCAGATTTTGTTCAAAGGAAACTTGCCTAAAGACATGCCGCACGGTAAGGAATAAAGGAATACCTTGGTTTTTACAGTGCAGCTGCTTATTGAAGAATACTTGTTCAAAATAATGCTCTGCTTTCTGCAAAGAATACCATGTTTGTTCAAAGCACAATCACATGGAGCCATACTGCGTTTTCATAAAGAAACACCATCCTCTTTCAAAGGGATTGCTGTGAATATTAAGCATTCACTTTTGTACAAGAAGTTACCAAGTACCATACTCTTTCGAAGGGACTGCTGTGCATATCGAGGGCTACTTTCTCAAAAGGAATGCCACACCCCTTGAAAACAATATGTGGTATACATGTATATGTATATATTGATTTTTTCATTTATTTTTTGGTTTTTATATGTTATATAGTGATTTGTGTTATTGTAAAATGATGCTATACTTTGCCACATGAATGCTGTTCATTGTTCAAAGGAAGGTTGCATAACATCATTGTTAAAAAATAATTTCAAATCCATATATATATATATCTTCCTTGACATCCAAGCACTTTTGTCTTTTCCTGAGGAATGGCGCGCTCTTGAGAGATGTTGCCCTATCTTAGAGAGATGCTACCCTTCTCTTGAAGGACTACTACCTATATAGAGGAATGCCACGTTTTTCTAAAATATATGGAAGAAAAGATACACTCTTTCAAAGGAATGCAGTGCACATCACAGGGTTCTGCTTCAAAGTGATGATGTTTTTTTCTTAGAGGAATGTTACCCTCTCTGTAGGAGAATCTGGCTGTGAAGTATGCCACAAAGAAATGTCGCATTCTTTTAAAATGATGACTGGTGAAGCATGTTGCTGCCCTTAAAACTAAGTTGATGCTATGATTAAACAAGCAACATTTTTCAAGAGAACAATATGCTTACCCTTGCACAAGATTCCATATCTCTTCATGATGCAGGGCTCTCTGTCAGGGAGATGCAGTACTGCTTGGGGCCAAAAAGAAATCTCCTGTCAAGCAAAAGTGCTGTTTCCTCTTGTTCACACTTGCTATAAAGACATGCAACATAGAAGCAAACACCACCTATCGTTTGAGTATGGCGCAACCGNCTCTTGTTCACACTTGCTATAAAGACATGCAACATAGAAGCAAACACCACCTATCGTTTGAGTATGGCGCAACCGGTCAAAATTGAATGCCATGTATCTCTGGTATTCGTTGGCACAAGACAATGTTTCACAGCAAAAATTACGGTCCCATTGTAAATTTTCAGCAAACTGATTTTTCCCAGCTGTTTTGACGGGTTTGCAATTGAAGGGTTCCATGTCAACAATTGAAAGTCAATATGTTAATTACACAAGCTTAGGAGCACACACACACACACAGAAACAAAACAATTCTGTCAACAATGCATGAACCCTAGGCAGAAGGCCAAACAATTACAAAAGGTGACTTCTGGGAAACCAGCGTTTTGCATGGAAGTTGCACGGGCTGTGAGGCGCCCCTCTCTATATTTAAAGTTAAAGATTCAATAAGATTCATGTCTGTGCCATTTTCGAGCGTCAGATTGGAAAGATAGAAAGATCTTCCTTGCAGAAACAAGCAAGTCCATGCGATGAGTATGATGACTTGATGCTTTCCTCTTTGCCAGATGTATGTTGAAGCACGCGCATCACAGGTCCACTTCAAATTTGGTTTGGGCCCCTTGCTTTGGCTGTGAATGGTGTTGAGTTCTACTCTTTCTATTCAGTGCTGCGCCAATGACACTTGTGAAGGCAATGTAAATTGTGTGTGTGTGTGCGCCCCAGCTTCCATCCAGCGGTGTGTTCTGGTAGGCAGGCGAAGTTGAGCTTGGGGGGCCTGTAGTACGTTGCATCAGTGGCGGCATCCCTTTTGGGGTTGCATCCTGTGGTCAGCCCAACATCACCGTTCCAGATGAGGCAGGGCCAAATGCCGCACTGGGATGTCCACACGGAGTCAAAGTGTGACTATATAGTAGCTTAACAGCTTGACAGCTCAATTGTATAGCTAGTAGCTTTTGCGCGATGATGTTTGGTTTTACGCTGCTGCTGCTGCAGGGCTATGCTCCAATTGTGGTTGACGATCCCTACACCAGTGATCCTGCAGACTATTGGCTTCATCCTTGCGAATGTGCTCCGCCTGCTTGGGGGATGGAGAAGCCGGTGAACCCTGAGTCCTTCCAGTCAGTCCCGGGCAAGAGTGGGAATCAGTTCACCCCTGCGCCCTTCGAATTGGTTTCTGGGCAGTTCGTCTGTCCTGCCAAAGAGCTGCTGGACAACGGCGTGCACTTCGAAACAGAAACGGAGCAGATGGAGAGAGCTGATTGCGAAGCTCGATGCAAAGCGGATAACTTGTGCAACTTCTTTTGGCATGGATCCCAGCAGGTGGGGGTGAACGGGGGCCAACAAATTCATGTTATTTTCATTCTTACGTAAAATTGAGTGGTACCTGGTAGCCATTTGAACACCCATGACTTGTGATAGATTATGATGGCTTGTGACCAAGCGAGCTTTGCCAGGGCGCGAACACCTGCCGCCTCTACTCCGCTTGCTCTCATTTGGTTCGAGAAATGGGACTGGAAGGCGTCTCTTGGGACATTTGGGACGGAACATNTGCTATGAGCCAACTCCATCCAACTCCAGGGTCATTAGGTGATTCCTGGCCAGGTCGCTTGGCGGCTCTTCCTCGCAGCAACAGTTGTCAGGTGGCTGATCCGGAGTCTTGCTGGGCTACCAGCCTGAGAAGAGCCTCGTTGACCTCGAGTCATGCCCCAAACTTCCTGTATTGGAATCTGCACCAGCAATGTGATGAAGCCTTGTTGCTGGGAGGGATCGGTGTGGAGACCTGCGCGCACCCCACTTACCGACCCATCACTTCTCATAAGTGGCAGCACAAGAAGTTGCTTCCCCAAAGCTTTCCGCACGGAACCAAGCTTGGGCTTTCGTGTTGGCAAGAGCGTTACAGTGGCGTTAAGGGCTCCGGAAGCGCTTCAAGCATTGCTCTCTTTTGTGTAACTGGCAGGAAGTGGTAGGTAGATGCCGGTAGCTATTTGTTTCGGCTAGATTGTATTCCACAACTTCAATAGCCCCTTTTTTGAAGCTTACCAATACCATCACTTTTTGCAGCGGCTGAGGTAAACGGTGATTGGTTCAACGCGGACAACGAGGAGGAGCTGGGTTCTTTCTCGTGTGAAGCTTGCGTGCAGGTTGCTGGCGTTGGATTCAAGCAAATCGAGGCACGCAACGAGCAAGAGATCTGGTACATGAACCGAATGAGGCTGGGTGTCCAATTCTGGTGGTCCGAAGACTTACTATGACTATCTATGACTTATATATTATCCATATCAATTTTTATTTCCCATACATTTCCCTTTTCTTGGTCGCAGAGCTTCGAAACCCGTGGATGATACGCCGTCGACGGCGCCTCCTTTTTACAATCGAATTATCGGATGCGAGTATGACGATAATATGACGATAAATATCACATAATATCACTACACGTACCATGTGCCATTCATGCCTGGTAGATTGGCGCTGGGGCAAGCTGCCCGTTTTAAAGGCAAATTCCCTCGGCACGATTCCCCAAAACATCCGCAAATACCTTTGTTTGGCATTTGTTCGCAGTCAAGAATGACAACATGCGTGGCACAAATGACCACAATACAAAACAACGGCATTTACGACTGTTTACAACTTTTTTTGCAACTTGTCTTTTAAAAATGCTATTGCAGCGCTGTTTACAAACCACGATCCAAAATATTTTGCTTGCAGCTTTTTGAGCATGTCTCTTTCCATATCTTTCCATGCTCACTACGCAACGTGCCAAAACACCGTAATTCATGGTGTTCTAGCTACCTGGCCACGCCAGAAGGAAAAAAAAAGTCAATGAATCGACGTTTTGAACCAACGTTGAAGGAATATGAGCAACTTCCTTTTTTGGTGGAGGTGGGGTGCAGCCCCATGACCCCTCCAAACCTTAACCCGCCTTCCTTTGAAACATTGAGGCAGTACATGCCACAAAACTCATTCGACCCTAAGACTAGCAGGGGCTCCAGGCAACGCATACTTGCCTCGACACTGATCCCGCGCGTGGCTGGAAAATGCTGTGATGTGCCTCACAAATGTTGTGTTGAGTTATGTTCGCCTTGCTTTGTCTTGGAAGATGTGATTTGGTAAAATACCGGATGTAAAGGGAGAGACTTTTGGGTTTGTGCCTTGATGAAACACGCAAAACTTGTGAATGGCAGCGGGTGTGAAGACAAAAATAAATCAAAATAATCAAACAGCGAACAACATCCTGTGATTTACAATGTTTTTTGCGCTGCCGCGATCAAAACACGGCGTAGATACGACACTTTCAGTGCCCGAAAGTTGCAAATGCCAGCGAGACAGAAGGGGATTTGATAATGGTCAAAATATTTCGAGTTAATTACAATCTTGCGGTGCTGTCACGGAAAAAAACATATTCAGCCTCCGAATGTGTTCAATTTACAGTGTTCTTGCATGTCACGTCATAACAACGAATGCCTCCCTCATATTGGGAAGAGCCAAAATCTTTCTCTGTTTGACGCGCTTCCCTTGGAGTGGGCGGATCTTGTTGCCCCACTTAATGGAGGGAGCCTCACACCCCCTGGTGAGATCTGGTGAGGTTGTCCTTGGCTACAGAGGTTGTGGACAACACCCAAACTGGGATGCATTGCCTGAAATTTGGATCTGGTAGCACCGAGTTGACGATGATGCAGCAGGTCGGGGGAATGCAGCATGCCAATGTCGAGGATTTGCTATAGATATTTATACAAGTAAAACCCGCACGAGGCGGGTGGCGGAAGTTTCCAAAAGAAGAGAAGCTTAAGACTATAGGATCGAAACACAAGTTTTGCCTATAGG
>BGPT01003311.1:6789-19553 GCA_003297045.1 Symbiodinium sp. clade C Y103 | reverse complement strand
AATTGTGAATGTGGTGAATTGTTAATGTGGTGAATTGTTGATGTGGTGAATTGTTAATGTGGTGAGAAGTGTTAATGTGGTGAATTGTTAATGTGGTGAATCGCAGGTGCCCACTTGACACAATGATCTTTGGACTACTAGAATGTTCACTTTCCGTAACTCGGNTGGTGAATCGCAGGTGCCCACTTGACACAATGATCTTTGGACTACTAGAATGTTCACTTTCCGTAACTCGGAGTTTCTCTACGAAACTTCCTCTGATTAGATATTATATATGGGAAAAGTAACTATAGCTAGATATTGTGTCTGGGAAAAGTAACTGAGATTTGAATTTGAAGATGTTTGAAGCGTGACTGAAACTAGTCTCTCAGGGTCGCAAGTGTCCCACGTTGCGTCTCAGCTTTGCTGTGGCCACGGCCCTACGACCAGGCGAAATGCGGTAGCACAATGATGGCTGAGTTTCACGGCGTCACGGATAGCTCTTCTCGTTTGGTGAAGCTGGTGGAAGGTAGCAACCAGTGCCTACAAGAGGCCATGCTGGGAAACTTGGATTCAGCTGGGAGAAACGGATTTCACAAGAGTTTCTTGAAGCCTTCGCAGTTCACGTGGACCGCTCAAATATCCTCGCATCTTTGCATCTTTATGCAGTGGGGATTTTGCTGGGAAGGGCAAGAAAAAGAATGCGCCTATATAGTATAGGATATGCGGTAGACCGCCTGTACATTGAAAAGCCCATCCCTTGACATCTCTGTCGCGCGACATCTCTTTCTTTTGCTGTCTCTTGCCCTTTCTCTTCGCATCGCTTCTGCTTGGCATCTCTTTCTTTTCACATTTCCTTCTCATGTCAGCTCTTTTTCGCGACATATCTTTCCCTTTTGAGCTTCGTTTCTCTAAACATATTTTTTTCTGAAAACTCTTTCTCTCGGCATCTCTGTGTAAAGTATTATTTGTCTGATCACCTCTGTCTCTTGACGTCTCTCTGCCTCTCTTGACATCTCTGTCCCTTGACATCTTTTCTTTGTTCATCTCTTTTCTTGGCATCTCTTTCTCTCAGAGCCTTTCTCTCGACGCCTTCTTCTCTTGACATCTCTTTCTTCTGACATGCCTTTAAGTTCCCTTTTCTTGACACTTACTTTGCATCTCGTTCTTCTGACATCTGTCATCGCTTGTTTCTGTCGTAATTTTCTCTTGGAACCCTTCTCTTGAAATCTCTGTCTTTTGACCTCTTCTTGTGACATCCCTTTTTTCTGATCTTTTTCTCCTAGCGCCTCCTTCTCCTCACATTCCTTTTTCTTCTCCTCTTTCCCTGTCATGACTTTTCTTGACATCTCCCCAGGCCTTGAAACCTCTTCCTCTTCGTCCTCTTCGTATCCATTTCTCTTCACATCTCTTTATCTTCACTCGAAGCCCCTTTGTCTTGACAACGCTTTCCCTTGACACCTCAAATCACCTGGACGCGGCAATTGGCACACAGCACGTCGAGCTCCGAAAACCGGATCTTGGGCCAAAACACAAAAACTTCATGTTTGAAGATGTTTGAAGTATCCATCTTTTTTTGCAAAGAATTTTGACCGGACAATGCTAGCCGGCCAAATCTGAAAAAGACATTGCCAAACAAACATCATTGACCCAGAAATTCGACCTCACTAAGCAACCACTGGATTGCAAAACATGCAAAACACAACAGCAGCAGCGCACAGACATGCTTCAAAAGCTACCTTGGCACGGCAATGCGCTGAGCAACCATTTGATTACATAAAACAATACCAGCGGCGCGCAGACGCATTCTAAAGCCACCTTGGTGCAGCAAGCCGGCTGCGCTGAGCAACCATTGGATATCAAAATACAATATAGTGCCCGCATGTGCCAGCCATCACCAGCCATCACCAGCCCACACCACAGCAACTCTCGCTGCCAGAACCGGATCTCGGTGCCAAACCAGAAAAAGTACAAGTTGAAGCATTTTGCACAAGGAATTTGTCAAGGAAAATGCAACCGCCAAAAGTTTAAAGGATCGACAAAGAGGAGCATTGACCAGAAATGTGGCTACACGGTGCAACCTCTGCATTCCGGAACGCGCTAGCACCAGCGCACATACGCACTTCAAACGTAACCTTGACGCAGCCAATGCGATTTGCAAACACCGAGCTGCTGAGCAGCGTAGAACCACGTGCGAGGTAGCACCGAGCAAAATTGACGCAGCCGCTCCTGAGCAAAATTGAAGCCACTCCAACGCGATTAACAAACAGCGAGTTGCAAAACAGCATAGAATAGGTGCACTATGGCGCACTGAGTTTTACAACACTATATAGAACTACTCGCGCAGCTGTAACACTGAGTAGCATTGATGCAGCCACTCCAGCATGAGCAAGAAAGCACGGCGCAACCATGGCAACCTCAGCGCAACGCAACACGCAGCCGATCCAAGCATGACACAGCCATGATCCGAGAATGAACTCTGGCCGTCTCGTGTCCGTCGCACGGCAGACCTTACGTCTCTGGAGGCAGGTGTGTTTTGCAAAACACGATTTCGTGCATTTGGACAGATAGAACGCCAGATAGAACGTGAGAATATATATATATATATATTGCACACATATTGTATTATATTATATTATATGATGTTATATTATATTACATTACATTACATTGTATTGTATTATATCATATTATTCAATTTTATGTTTTATTATACTATATTATACTATGTTATATGCTACTTTTAATGTGAATTGATATGATATGATTTTATGTTTTATGATATTATACTTTCGTATTATATTATAGTATGTTAAGGTTTATTATGTATTATTATATCATATTATTTTACATTATCATGTATCATTTTTATTGCATTATATTATATCATATTTTATTTCACTACATTTTATTGTATTATATTATATTACATTATATTGCATTCTGTTATATTTTAATTTACTTCATGATATGATATTTCAATTGGTTTTTTTTTTAAATTATACTATGTTATATTACATTGTACTATGTGATGTTATATTATACTTCATCATGTTATATTATATTATGTTGTGTTATGATATTTTCTATTATGGTATATCATGTTGTGTATTTTTTTACTATACCATATTGTCTATTTATATATTTATATTATATATTATATATATACATATCATTTATTATATATTATATATATTATATATATATATATTATATTATATATATATATTTTATATTATATATTATATATTATCGATTATGTATTATAGATTATGTCTTATATATAATATATATATTATATAGATTATATTATATATATATATTATATTATATATATTATATATATCTCGGATAAGATGTCAACTGGGTCGAAGAAAGTAATTCTTGTTCTGTCCCCTTCCTTGCCCTGCTCCCAGTATACCCTATTTCTTCTTCTTTCTCTTGTATGATAGACGGATGGGGGATTAGCCGGTTTGTCATTGAGCTCCCAAATTTAAGTGACAAACCACATCAGGAGCATTAGCAAGAACTTCCTTTTTCATAGCATCAACATTCACATTATCCAATGAAGAGCAGGATCATCATTTTCTAATCATGCTATTGCGCATCGCAGCCCGCAGGAAATTATGAAAGTGTTTTGAGCTGTGGGATCAGCCTGCCGCTGAGGAGATCTTCCGATCGGCATCCACAGCACATGTGCATCAGGCGCCACAGCACAGCAAATCCCCATGGATGATTTGCCAGGAATGTTATGGTGAACTCGATTTGCATCAGCAGTTTGGTTCCTGCAAGTTTTTGCCGTTGTTTTTTCCGTGTTTTTCAGGTGCTGCTGTTACTGTTCGTTGCTGCTTGTGGTGATGGGTGGAAGAAATATTTCACTTGTTCTTGCTTCTGTTGATGTTGCCTTTTGCTTGGCGTTGTTTCATAAGCGGAGTCAAGAAACAAGAATTCGCAGTTTTTCAAGTGCTCAGGAGAATTCATACCAAAGACCATGAGCAAGCAGGTCACCGTCTCAGTCCGTCATTGATTGACTGCTGGGGCCGTGGCGCCATCGGCAAAGTGGAGATGATGCATCTCTTCAACACCAACCGGGCTCAAACTGCTGCTTACATGGGCCGTGTCCGTGTGCCAGGGTCAATCGCAGCTCAAGGCAACAGCCAGTGGCAGAGGCTCTCCGCAAACATTGGATTTGGATGGAGAAAATCCGATTATCCAGATGCCACAGAGACTCGCATATGTCTTACTTACAGCGATCATGCCACCAGCAGTGATGGGAACTTGCAAGTGCGCCTCAGGCGAACCGACCCTAGTGGCGGAAACGTGTATTTTACAGACACATTTCAAGACACTTGGTCTCACACGGAGCTGTTTCACCATGTCTGTGGTCCATGGCACGCTCTTTCGACGATCAACTGCGACTACGGTTGGGCTGATACATGTCAAGTGGATTGGCTACATAGCACTTGGATGAGCATCAAAACAGTGGAGTTGGAGTTTGGCAGCAGCAATCCCAACCTGGCCAGGTTCTTTCGTGGCCGAATGGATCTCCCAGCGTGGTATGATGGCACCCCGGCAGCCAACACTTGGACATCGATCGGGCAGCGCTTCTACTTGGCCACCACCCAATACGATGGCGACTTCGTCCGGATCTGCGTGGTCTTTACGGATTCCACCACCGGCGGATCCGTCAAGGTCCGTCTCTACAAGGTGGATGGCACCGTTTTTTTCACGGACACTCTGGGGGGCAGCTGGTCAGGTAGCGGGCTGATGCGGGCACAGTGTGGTTCGTGGTATGCTTCCAGCGGTATCTCCTGCGGAGCCGGTTGGAGCACTGCCTGCTATTTGCAGGTCCTGAACACCCAAAGTGTGCACACCAAGATATATGAAGCAGATTTGGAGTTCAAGAGTCGCTCAGCTCAATTTTTTGCGCCTTCAAAAGAGTCAATGATAGGCAGGTGGTTTTGAGGTTCAAGAAAAAGGCAGGCACTGAGGGCGTCAGAATTTGTTCATCCATGAGTTTCCCTGCGGATGCGATTGCTAGCACTGAAAGATGAGTCTTGCGGACTCCGGAGCAGAGCATCATAACAGGACTTTGTTTTGCGCTGGCAGGCGATTCTACAACTACCCCAACCGCATATTTGGGCCGAATGAAGCTGGATGCATATGCGTCAACAACAGCCACCAGCAATTGGTTCAGAATCAGTTGCTTGGACGTCGCCTTTGGTTGGGATCTGGCTAGCATGACTAGCGGCACTAATGGCAATTCCAAGGGGGCACAGCCGGCAAGCCGTAGCGGCTATTATTAACCAACCTAAATGGTGCGAAATTGACCTGTGGACCATGCGGGTCACCTACAGGTTTTTGGCTGCACGTCAGTCTTGGGATGATAAAATATGGCTCCACCTGGGTTTGGGAAAGAGTGGGGAAGGCAAGGCGAAGGCAGGAAGGGCAAGAACTACGCTTCGTGTGGCAGGTGCAAGAAACGTTCGAGAGCGGGACGCTGTCAGAGTGTGCCTTTTTGAAGTTTTTGCTAACATTGAGTAAATAGAAAGCAACATGCTTATGTAGGATGGCAATGACACATGACACATTTTCATATACATATACATATATACAGTAATATACAGATAGAGATTCATACCTACATGTAGGTGTGTATTGTGGAAGAACTTTTGTCTGCAAGTCTTGTGTGTTACAGTGCATATCCAAGTGTGCACATCAGGCAACAATAAACTAAGAGGACCTGAAAGCAAACCTGTCAAACAGCTAGGAAAATTCAGTTTGGTAAAAAGATGCTACAGTACAAGTGTTTTTGCTATGAAATATTGTATTGGGCCAATGAGTATCGGAGAGAAATGGAATTCAATTTCGACCGGTTGCGCCATGCTCAAACTATAGGGTGGTGCGTGCTTCTATGTTGCATGCCTTTATAGCAAGCAGTGACAAGAGACANCGCCATGCTCAAACTATAGGGTGGTGCGTGCTTCTATGTTGCATGCCTTTATAGCAAGCAGTGACAAGAGACAACAGCATTTTCGATTGACAAGAGATTCCATTTTGTCCCCAAGCAGTACTGCATCTTCCTAACAGAGCTCCCTGCAGCAGAAAGAGATATGGTATGTTTTGCAAGGATAAGCATACTGTTCTCTTGAAAAATGTGGTGTTTTCAACACAAAATACCAACTNCTCAGAAGTCATCCCTTAAATGAAGGTGGCATTCCTTGAGGAAGTTGTGGCATACCTTCATGCAACATTCTCCTACAGAGATGGCAACACTCTTCTGAGACCCTAAGATGTGCACAGCACTCCTCTGGAAAGAGCGCGTCATGTCTGCCATGTATTTCAGAAAAAATGGCATTCCATTCCTCACATATAGGTAGCAATCCTTCTAGATAAGGGTAGCATCTCTCTAAGATAAGTTTTGAAAATACATATGATGTTTTTTGTGTTTAAGAGTTTAGCCTTCCTTTTCAGAAGTATTAGATAATCTCATGAAATATTTGCTTGAACAATGGTGTTATGCAATATCCTTTGAAAAAGAAACATTATTCATTTGGAATCATATAGCATCATCTTGAGGTAACATAATTCATTATATCATATATTCGAACATATATACAGTATATATATATAACTTATTCTACATGCATACAAAATATTCCTTTCAAAAGAGTGTGGCATTCCTTCGAGCAGTAGCCTTCAAAATACACAGCAGCTTGTGTGAAAGAGTATGGTATGGTTTATGTTCTTTTANTATTCCTTTCAAAAGAGTGTGGCATTCCTTCGAGCAGTAGCCTTCAAAATACACAGCAGCTTGTGTGAAAGAGTATGGTATGGTTTATGTTCTTTTACAGAACGGAACCCTGTCATATGTACAGCAATCCCTTTAAAAGAGGTAGATGTGTCTTTAAGAAAGTGCAGTTTGACTCCATGGAATTGTCCTTTGAACAAACATAGCATTCCTTGTAGGAAGTAAACAATTATTTTGAAAAGGTTTTCTTCAATAAGCATTTGCACTTTTAGATACCATTGTATTTCTTGAGGACAGCGCAGCATGTCTTTATGCAAGTTTCCTTGGATTTTTTAATCCTTTGAACAGAGGGTGGCACTCCTTGGTTAGAAAAATACACAAAAAGAGCCACAATCTCCAGAAAATAGCAAACAATACGGCCTACCCCCTTCCAAAAACTGTTTAAAATATCCTTCAGAAAACCAATGATAACGGAGAAAAACTTCGAGAAAACAAAAAATAAAAAAAGGCAGTATGTCTAGACTTTCGGCTGGAATCCTCTACGGAACCCAGTGAATACCAATGAAAGTAATGAAAACCTCGAGAAAACCAAAAAAAAACAAAAACAAAACAAAGAAACCAAAAAAAAAAACAATATTTCCAGAGTCTTGCTTAGCATCCCCCCTCTCAACTGAAGAGTGTAGAAATATTTGTGTTTTTTGTTTTTTTGGTTTGTTTGTTTTTTTTTGGTTCTTTTGTTTTTTTTGGTGTTTTTTGGTTTTCTCGAGGTTTTTTGGTTTTCTAAAGGTTTTCAGTGATCAGAGAACCCTGAAATACACTACTTGGGAACCCAGAACCCTGAAGTACACTAGTTGGGAAACCCTCAAAACTGCACTCTGGGGGTGTCCCGTTCTGAAACGTTCGGTACCTGGTGATGCTTTTGCGTGGCAAGCGTTGCCTCAGGTTCTCGGGTTCGTGCTCAGCGCCTGCAGCATTTTAGAGACCGCTGTCAAAAAGTGTTCAAGACATAGATAAAGAAAGCATTTGGTAAAGCAGCGTGTTTCACATTCAACGTTTATTTTCATGGCGGGCGCAGTACTTGACGAAATTCTAGCATTCGCTCGCGTGACCCTTGGATCACGTTTGTTGTTTTGACATCCGCGGGCCCCGTCCGCACTTTGTGTGTCTCGGACTTTGATATCTCTTCCGTGACCCTCTCCGCACTTTGTGTGTGTGTGTTTGTTTGTGTGTGTGTGTGTGTGTCGCTGGATCGCTCCCCTGGCACGGTGCCCTTTGATATCTCTTGCGCAATCCCTTCTGCACTGCCTTTTGGGATCGTTCTCATTCTGCCGCAGTGCAGTTTACTTGCGCACGTTCCTTTGCAAAGAACCCTTGTGTTTTGAAATCACAAGGTCCTCGTCTAGAGATCTTCGAGTTCCCTTAAAACAGCCGTGACCGAGATCTTACCACTTCCTTGAAAAGGATCCTTTGCACAGAGACTTTGCGCATTCCCTTAAAGGCGGGTCCTTGTTTGGAGGTCTTGGGTCCTTTTCAAAGGCCCCCTCGTGTAGAGATCGTTCGCGTTTCCTTCAAGGGTCCTTGTATAGAGATCTTTGCGAGTTCCTTTGAAGGGTGGTTCCTTTGAAACGTCTCTGTTAATTAAAGTAAGACCCTTCGACAGAAATGCTGAAGTTCCCGCATGGAACCGGTCCTTGTACAGAGATCTTGCGACTTCTCGAAAAGTGAAAAGGTTGTTGTACGGAGATCTTGCAAGTTCCTTAGAGGGCTCTTGTTTTTGGAGTGTCTTGAAGTCTTGCAAGTTCTTGCAATGGGCCCTTGTATAGGGATTTGTGGGGTCCTTGGAGTCCTTGATTGGAGATTTTGTCAATTCCTGTGAAGGGCCCTTGTATAGAGATCCTGCGGGTTCCATACTGGGTCCTTGGCTGGAGATCTTGTGGGTTCCTTTACAGGGTCCTTTCATGGAGACCTTGTGAGTTCCGTCAAAGGATCTGCGTAAATCCAATGCCAAATATTATATTCAAATTTCACAGGCTGTTTTTCTTCAGCGTTCAAAAAATCGCACTGGTCCGCGTGTTTGTCGATGTTTGTCGAGATCTAGACATGTCATTCTTCCGCCATGGATTAAGGTGCCTGCTTTGCAGGATTGCAGCCGGAGGTTGCCAAATCAGTTGCCGCGCGTGCTCTGCGGGTGAGACTTTTAGATGCGGCGCGATGCTCTTATGTGGAATACTGTACTGCAGGTGGATATTGTAAGACGGATTGTAACAGCTGCGCGAAGGAGATCGTGCGACTCTCGTGCTATTCGGGATTGCCCCTGGAGAGTGGTATTCACTCATTGCAATGGCCGCTCTAAGAAAATAATTGGCGCACTCCGTGAAGAAGTAGCTCAGAGAGGAGGCAGGTCTGAGAGGAGGTACCGTAGAGTAGAAGCAGCTTGGAGAAAAAATTCAGTCATCCATTCGTGCACTCACTCATTCTTTCTTTGTTCATTGATGCATTGATTCATCAATGACTCCTGCCTTAATTCATTTCATGTCAGCTCACTTCACTTCACTTCGGCTCACATCATTTCATCTCATCAATACTTTATTCCATTCATTTGCGCATTTCATTCTGTCGGCTCGTTCAATGACTTGCACGTTCAAAACACGTTCCTACAGGCGTTTGTTTTCCTATAGCCGTTTTTGTTCGGAACTTTCACCCCGCACGGCCGGGCACTGCAGTATTGGTAAGGGGATACATCAGTGACACAATTGCCTCCTGCAGACAGTGGAGAGTTTGAGAGGGAGCCAGTCAGAGTGACTTAGTCCAGCCATTTGCAAGAAAAACAAATGTCCACCTAGTCCTCATTTGGTAATAGCGTGTGGCAAGGTCGTTTCCCAATTTTCTTTAGGAATCGATCATATTTGTTGAGAAATAGACATGTTCCGTTGCCACGTTGGATTGCCATTGCGTAAATCCTGCAAGCAAGAAGAATTCCAAAAGGAATCACTGATGTGTGAGAGAATTGTTTTTTTAACCCTTGAATTTTGTTTCTTGGCCCAGGCTCGGCCGGCCTGTACATCAATACGGAGGATTACCCGACAGCGACAGAAATCAGACCGTGCATTGTGTTCACGGATTCGTCCACTGGAGGCACGATGAAGGTCCGCCTGAGGCGAACAGATAGAGCAGGCGGCACTGTCTTCTATGAGGACCAGGGTGATGGATGGTGATGGTAGATGCTCCCAAAAAGGCACCGCTGATACAGTGATACAATGTGATACAGTACATGTCAATACATATCATATCATCGGGTTTGGTTTCTCTGCTTTGGTGTTCCATTTGTTTGAAAGGGCCCTAAGAAGAAAAGTTGGTCTTGCGGCAAAGTGTGTCTTTAAGTTTTGCGCAGTTATTGTATATTATTGTGTGCATTGCCTTCCCAGCCGAATCCATGGACTGCATAGTTTGGGCTTGGATGCGCAACAAAGTGTCGTCTGTATTGGAACGGGGTGGAACGGGTTTATTATCGGTTTCATGGAAGCGGCTGCCAAGACGATGAACCGGCACAAGATGGCACAAGATTCATTCTCTTCCTCCTTCAGCCTTTTGCTAGCAGCCCCAAATGGGCTCTCCAGAGGATTGACAACGCGGCCCCGCTGCATTTTTTGCACACACAGAGTTTGTCAATGTACATTGAATATACATATATATATATATATATAGGTGCATACCAAAACATATCATATATATATATATATAAACATGTGTGTGCAGACGTAACATTGTAAAACATCATAAATGAAAAAGATTCATTTGCATATATATATATATACATATATATCTGTGTACTTACAAGGTGTGCGTGCGGTAGCAACGCCCTCGAACGACCACTTTGGGCTCTGGGTGAGGGTTGGAGGGGGGCACAGTGTAGGTTAGAGGTGGGAGGATGGTGGGGAGCGCGCACGCTTGATGCTACGATATGCTACAAATGTATACAGCCGTCAAAATGCCATCAAATCCTTTCCAGTTTTGGGGGAGTGACTGCACATGATTGGGCCATCATGAGTCTTGAAAGGACCAAGCCACCAGGATTCGACGCGGTGCTGGGTGCAATGAATGATACAAAGGGCAATTGAAGATGGGTCGACCACCAATTGAAGATGTGTCAATTTTTTAGAGAGCTTGGGTTTTGAATGTTCGACCCATACCACCACTTGTCACATTTCCAGGACGATTTTGGTGGCACTTGGTCAGGGAGTGGCTTGTACCACGTGAAGTGTGGCGCGTGGCGCTCGGTGGCGTCCATTTCTTGTGGGGCAAGCTGGGTCAACACCTGTCAATTGGATGTTACCTGGGCAAGAAATTTGTTTTCGGGAGTGATGGGGCAGTGTGTCTCAGATATGCTCGGCTTGGCACGGTTTCAGATAGTATCCCAAATATCCGGAAAATGCTCAGAAATATGTTCTTTCGGAAAGGAGCATGGCACTGACACTGTCCGGATCCGTCCCGTTTGCTAAGCTTCACCCAGATTAATCCCTTGCGCTAGCCAAGGCAACGCATAGCCAGGCAGTCAGCACCAGCATCAGCAGTTACTTCATGGAGTTTCGTGTCGCATTGGCTCGTGACGTTTGTCGTTTTGCTCCGGTGATCACTCACATCGCCGGCAACACTGCGGAACTTTTCAAGATTGGATCGTGGGGCGATTGGCAGTACAGGCAAAGATGCAGCCAGAGTTTGATCTCTCTCTGTCTCTCTCCTTCTCTTCTTCTCTCCGAAATGTGACAGTTTGTGACTTCCTTCGTGAGTCATGCCATGAGAACAGGATAGAATTTGGCTGACGTGGGTAATGGTTTGTAGATGTTCAAGTTTCGGAATCCACTCACCCTTGACTCTACCTAGTCCGTCCATGTTCTATTTTCTTCCGGGTGTTGAAGTAAGCCTTGCTTTACAGATCTTTACAGGAATTCAGAGAATATCTCGTTGCTGAGGCTCCTGAGGCCTTCGTTCAGTTTAAGCTGTCAGCTTCAAAACTTCAAAATTTGTTTCCACCTTAATGTGTTTTTCACAATTTGTTTTCGGTACGTCGCAGGTTGAGACAAATTTGTGTTTGCATTTTTTGCGAGAAAGCCGTGCTGAAACCACGCTACATGGCCCATACGTGCCCATACAGTACCCCTACCAACCGGCGTCCTTATTGGAAAAGCTTTGGGTCGCAGTAAACCGTATGACTCAGACTTGGATGGCACACTTGTTTTGACGCAGTCTGTAGTATTCGAATGTATTCGATGGATTTCTCAAAAGCTTGCTAGCTGGAGTTGGATTTGCTTTAGCAAACAATTGGGGGCAGACTGGATAAGCCTCCATGATTATCATGTTGAACTGGTTTTGGGGCCCCGACGTTCGGCATGTTAAATCATTTCGAATCATTACCCCGCCTCAAACCCCGGTGCGTCCAACCCGCTGGGTTTCATATGCGACCAGGCGTTCACATGCCCACGCACACAGATATACTTGATCAAAGGAAGTTTCGTAGAGAAACTCCGAATTACGGAAAGTGAACATAGCTAGTGGTCCAAAGGTCATTGTGTCAGGTGGGCACCTGCGTGAAGAGATCATGAAGTCACAAAATCATTAGCCCAAAGGTCATTGTGTCAGGTGGGCACCTGCGTGAAGAGATCATGAAGTCACAAAATCATTAGCCCAAAGGTCATTGTGTCAGGTGGGCACCTGCGTGAAGAGATCATTAAGTCACCTTTACATTTGCCCAAAGGTCATTGTGTCAGGTGGGCACCTGCGTGAAGAGATCATGAAGTCACAAAATCATTAGCCCAAAGGTCATTGTGTCAGGCGGGCACCTGCGTGAAGAGATCATGAAGTCACATAATCATTAGCCCAAAGGTCATGGTGTCAGATGGGCACCTGCGTGAAGAGATCATGAAGTCACATAATCATGAGCCCAAAGGTCATTGTGTCAGGTGGGCACCTGCGTGAAGAGATCATGAAGTCACAAAATCATTAGCCCAAAGGTCATTGTGTCAGGTGGGCACCTGCG